>VDFB02295920.1:0-54178 GCA_007258455.2 Sequoia sempervirens
CTTAGTGGGATTAATTTCCATGTCATATTCCTAGATTTTTGTAATCCAATTGCCTCTTTTAGTTCCAAACTCTTGTTGATTCAAGATGGACTTGACCATGGAGTTCGACACCAATTAAACAACATGAGAATTAAGGATATATAACCTAAAAAGCTTAATTGCTTTGACCACAAAATAAGCATACTTTTCCATTGGTAAGTACTTAAGCTCATGGACTTTCAAAGGACAACTTGAGGAATTCTATAGGAGATTCAAACCCCTCATTGTTTTGCTGCACTAGGATAGCGAATAGTGTATGTTGAGAGGCATAACTATACATGATAAATTCTTTCGTGTAGTCTGGGCAGACTAATACTGGAGCATGAGCAATATCCTCCTTAATGGACCATTAAATGTAGCTTTTGCTTCTACACTCCAACAAAAAATTGACTTACCTTTCATCATATCAATGATATGACAAGTCTTCTCTGTGAAGTTGGAATAAGCCTCCATAAGAAATTCACCTTCCTAAAGGAGCGAACTGCCATCTTGCTTGAAGGTAAAGTCAGATTCTAAATTGACTTGACTTGCTTGGGATCAATCTTGATACCTTCCTTAGACACAATGTTTCCAAGGATTTTACCTTATGTAACCCAAAAAATAGATTTCTTGGGGTTGAGGGAAATTTCATTTGGCCAATACCTTTTGATAACTTGCTACAAGTGATGATAATGATATTGATGTTTCTTTGAGAAGATGCTCAATTCATCAAGATAAACCATAATGAACTTACCCATCACATCACAAAAATCCAAGTCCATTACTCTTTGAAATGCGGAGCTAGTGTTAATCAAACCAGAAGGAATATTGCGATAAGCAAACGTGCCCCATGGGGTAGTGAAAGAGGTTTTATGTTGATCTTCTTCACTCACCTCCACTTGATTATATCTTGAAAATCCATCTAGCATAGATAGCATTTCAAAACCCATCACTGTTTGTAATACTTGGTCCATTACCAACAAAGGGTAATTATCCGTCAGTGGCAATTGATTCAAGTTTCATAAATCTACACAAATGTGGATTTCCCCAATCTTTTTCCATACTGGAACAATGTTTGATATCCATGTTGAATGGTGGATACGAAAGATTATTCTTTGTAATTGAGAATTTTGTGGATCTCAAAAAGAATAGTACCTAAAATATTTGGCTTGTATTTCCTTTGCTTTTTCTTGTGAAGAATAGAACCCACCTTGAGGGAAAATTCATGTTGGACCTCCTTCGGACAAAAATATTTTAAATCTTCATAATAATAAGCAAGCACATCCATGTATTTCCACAAAAAAATTTCAAACTTATTTTTCCTTTGAAATGCAGTATTTACAAATATTTACCATCTTGGGATTTCCTTTATTTCCAAATTCAGTTGTTCAATTTCAATTGAAGAATCAGATCCAAATTATTGTTGCTTCTTGAAATAGTGGTCATGTTTGTCAAAAAAAATTCAAGAGAGACTAAACCTTTAGGAATCTTATTCCCTTTTAACTGCAATATTTCCTCGCAAGTATCCTAATCCACCTCAAAGATTGATTCTCGAGAAGAGGAATCACTTCTCTTAAAATACAACTCACTAAAATTTCCAACCTTCTCTATAAAGGCCACAATTTCATGGTCATCATTAAATATTTTCCAATGATCAGAATTATTAGGAACACTGGGATGAAAAATTAACTCAATAGTATATTTAGTTCCTTTGAAATCTTTGTGGGGGATCATAAGAGTAGTTGATACTGTTAGAGAATCAACCCTATCATTGTTTTCCCTTGGAACTACATAAATATCAAATGCATCAAAACCTTCAATTCCATTATGATAATTCCTTAACCTTTCATTTTTTGTCTAGTACAAATTCCTTACCTAAAAAATGACCAACTTGGCATCACCTCAAGCATGAATATTTTTAATCCCTTTCTTGTGTGCAACCTCCATTCCTAACAACAAGGCATCATATTTTGTAGTGTTGTTAGTATTATCGAATTGAAATATGAAAGAGAAAGGAATCTTTTTTCCTTGTGGAGATATAAAAAATATCCCTGCACTAGATCTCGTGGAAGAGCAACTGTTGTCGAATTCCATAGTCTAAACATCATTTGGAATCCCTACACTGACAATTTCAAAGTTTGAAGTCTCTTCATCTGAAGAGGTATGAGCCATGAGTTACCTGCTCTTCACTTGAATCATTGTTCGAAGACTTAGAAACTTCAAAAGTTTGTGAGAATTAAGTACCCATTCTAGAAGACTCAAAAAGAATTTGAGATCTAGGATCATCAAATTTTGTTACAAAAAACTTAGCTTCCCTTTTTAGAAGCAGTTTTTGCATAACACCCTTGACAGCTATCTTGGCCTCGGACCAATCCATATTTATTTCAACCCCTACATCTTTGCAAAAGTTTCATCCTAAAAATATCCCATATGAGGCTAGGACATCAACTACCAAAACTATCATTTTAATCTTCTTGTCAGAAAATGTAGCAAATGCAAATTGTGCATCTTTGATTTTACTAATTAGGGGAACTTGTTTGTTTTCCATTGAAAAACATCGACCAAAGGTTTTTGTCAAATTCAAACCCAAAGTGTTAGTTGGTTTGGTTGGAATCACATTACTAGAGGCAACCAAATCAATGATGCAATTACTTAATTTATTTAACCATTGACCAATAAGATGTAAAATGAATCTATTTTTCTATGGACAGATGAGGCCTTGATTTGGGAACAACTAGTATATTCTGGGAAGAGTCTTAGCTAGGATGAGTTCCTTTATCCTTGACAAACTTAAAAATTCTATCAAATTGATCAGGGTTGGCCTAAAGATACTCAACTTTCGACATTTGAATTTTTGTCTTCTTTACATGGTCTATGATGTCAAAGGCTTGATAAGGATTTACTAAAGAAGAAGAGATTTTTTAATTTTGGGGCTTGGGAATTGGGGTACTAGTCTTAAACATAGAAGAAAATGTAGGAGGGTTTGAGGTACTTGTTTATTCCTCATTGTATCTTTTGATTGGATTGGAAAAGGAGTCCCTCTCTTAGCAATTGTAACCATTAGATGTGGTAGATCTTTTGCTTTAGTTGCATCACCTTGTTGTTAATCAAGCTAATTTTGTGAGCAAGTGATAACAACATAAGCCTCAATAAAAGTTTCCTCTTCTTTCTCAACTCCTTCATAGTTCAAAAACCCAATGTTCAAGTCACTAGTTGAATCTACTTCCTCCTGAAAAATATTGGCACCATCCTCTAAAAGATATTTTGATTGAGGTATATTTTCTTGCTTAGATTCATAATATCCCAATGTTGCATTTGTAGGTGGCACTTCAAGCGCAAGTCTTCCTTGTGGCATAGGAAATTGGTTTTGGTTCCTTGCAACATTGTCAAGATAATTTGAAGCATTCTGATAAGTTCTCCTTTGAACATCCTTGTATGAAGGAATAGACTATCCTTGAGAAATTTGCTTCTTAATAGCTAGCAATTCATTTAACAACTTTTGCACCATAGAATCTGTGGTGCTTGTGGAAGGTTGGGTTGAAGATATCTATCGTTTGCTCCTATTTGATTCCTTTCTTAGCTTTCCAATGAGGATTAAATCATCCTCAACTTTAGTAGCCATTTCTTGAGTAGCTTCAAGGGTGGCTAGGTTAGATCTCCATAAAAGGAAATTACCTTAAGCAACTGCATATTGATGAAGAAGAACTTCAAATTTTGAGTTGTTGTTTGAGCATTAGTTGGAATTCTAGTTTTCAATTTGTTGAACTTCACCATGAACTCATGCATGGGTTCATGTGGTTCCTTCTTCATTTGTGTAAGTTGAGCCAACAAGGCATGAGCATCTTCAACATGCTTGAACCTTTCTTCAAACTTGGTCCAAAGAGTGGCCCAATTTGTGATAGTTCCAACAATAAGATTGTAAAAGAAATCAGCTACCACTCCTTGGAGAGTTTCAATGAACATCCTTACTGATACATCTTCATGTTGTACGCCAAGAATTCTACATGCAATATAGAAAGCAACAATATGCTCATCAGGGTGTTTCTTACCATCTCCATAGAATTTAGGGATGTTCTTATGTGAACCACAAGAAAGTTCATGAATAGATGGAGCCAAAATTAAAGGACCAAAAGTGTTACCCCAAGGATCTTGAGCAACCATGATTCCTTGATTGAATTAAGGGATGATAAACCTTTGAACTAATGATATAGAAAAAGCTCTTTGAACACTAGAAGCTTCACTTGGAATAGATCTTATGCTAGCAGGAGGAAAACTCCTTGCACACTGAAGAGGTGATCTCATCCTTGTAGGAAGAATATCAAAGTTATATTTTCTCGACAATTCAAATGTAGGATCAATATGCCCTTGAGCCCTTTGACCATGTGTATAGCTTCTTTTTGCCACAATGCAAACTTGGCAAGAGAGATAGATCAACAATAAAAGAAATAATTACAAACACAATAAGAAACTAGTATACTTCAACCAAAAGCGTGAGGCTATGGTTGCATATTCGTTTCCCCAATGGAGTCACAAAAAAAATATTGGGCTTTTGTTGCCTTCGATGATGATTTGTAAAGATAAATAATTATGTATCTTGCAACCCAAAGTCTCCAATATATGCCTCCAAAGGATCAAAAAAGCATTGATAATAACCTGCAACCCAAAGTCTTTGAATAATTACCAAAGTTCACACATAAACATAGTATCAAAATATAATAATGTAGCTCAAAGTCTAAAAAATCAGATTTTAAATCCCTTTCTAAAAAATATGATATCACGCCACTTATTCAATCCCCTTTACAAGAAAATGTAATGAGGACATAAGAACAATCTCAACACATAACAAAGAAGATCCAAGACAAATATTGGATACAATTTTGCTTCTTTTATTGATTGAAATTTGATTTACACATTAAACACAAAGTCTCAACCTATTTTTTGAATGGGCAACACTTCGCTTCAAAAGATAAAAGGTATCTATTGTAAAAGAGCTCCCTCATACATATAGAGGAGAGCCAAGAGATAAACTAGGAAAGTTACAACTAACTTGACTTATTCAACAACATAGTCTAATTTGATTTAAGACTTCTTATTTTTACATGTAATTGCATATTTACAAAAGAAATGTAGTATGTCATCAACTAATTACATAAAGGGAAAAAGTAGGAAAATAAACCAAGTCTGGAAATGACACATTCATTCATTCTTCACCATCTTTCTCCAAGAAGTCTTCATATTTCTTTAATATCGCTTGTGATGAGGTAAAAATAACCTCATAAATATACTAAGCCAATTAACCTTCCTTGTTTCTCCCAAGTCATTTTCACCCTATCAATTATTTATCTTTAGGATTAGTAATTGCTTACTTTTTGTGAAAAAATGTAAATCTTTATTTCCTGAAATTGATTGAAATAAGTTGACCAACGCTAACATAATGGTATAGTTTTTAGTATTGAACAGGTCATTATGCATGGTCAGTCATTATGCTCAACCAAGTGGATTTAAAGCAGACTTCAAAGAAACTAAAGACAAGCGTCGCAAGTCTAGGCGCTAGAATTTTAGGAAGTGCATGGTGGACCGAGTCTTTTAAATTTTTTCTGTTATTTTTGTTTAAAGACTTTATGGCTCACTCTGAGTCTTTTTAATGCTTTATGTTATGGACCTAAGTTCGTTAGTTAGTTGAATTCTATTGAAGACTTTTTTAGTGGTAATCTTCACCATCTAAATTATAGGATTTTGTTACCAGTTTTTGTATAAATATGTAACCACCAGAAACAATGATATTGGATATCGTTATGCTATCATAATGTGTTCTTGAACTATGTTTTTTGAGTTATACTTTTGATATGAATAAAATAAGCTTTTCCCATCTCATTTTGAGTTATTAGTATTATGCAATGGAATTATCTTGGATGAATTGATCTTGAAGAAGTAGAAGTTCATGTGATTTGAGTTAAGCATAGTAGCACCCCAAGAGCTGGCCACTCGAGGGACTATATAATAGAAAGATAAGTATTCCATTTTTAATTCTATTGTTTTTATTTTATACATGATCAGTGTGAGTAAATGTTATTTATGTGTGTCGAGCTCTATTAAGTTATTCTTGTAGGTTGTATTTTGAGTTTATAGTCTTTAGTTTTGTTATTTGAAGTTCCAGAGCACCCACTCTGGTAATTAGTTGTAGGTTGTTAAATTTGTTATTTGTTGGCAGTTAGATGTTATTTAATAACTGTTATAGTTTCATTACAAAAATTTCAATTTTAGTATGCTTTCTAGCTTAATCATTTATGCTTTCTAGTTTAAACATTTCATGCTTTCTAGTTTAGTCATTCTATGCTTTCTAGCTTAATAATTTGTTGCTTTCTAGTTTAGACATTTTTTACGCTTTCTAGTTAAATGGCCTTTAGTTAAGTTTTATTTAAAACTGTTCCAAACATTTAAAAATCCTAAGAGAGTTAGTTGAGATGTTTCCTATTGCATGTAGCCTTCAAACACTACATGGTCTATACATTTGATGCATTTTTCAACTAAAGTGATAGGACCTAACAACAACCTATCACTTTTGGCACTGTTGTCGAGGACCCTTCTTAGGAGATTGCTTGAATACCTCTTTTAGGAACAAAAATAGTCATCAAGCTTCATTTTCTGCATGGTTGGGAAATGAGGCCCCCACAAAAGATATGTACCAAAAACTCCCCAAGAGACGTTCCAACCACAAGTAGAAAGGAAGAAGTCTCAACTAAAGAATTTATCGAAGAATTGATCAGGCAAGATCAACTTGAGACCTTCCTATATACCCAAGAAATTCACCCATCAGAACAAACATTTGTAGAGGAAAGTATCCCTTTGCATACTCCAGAGCCTCAGTAATTAGAACAAACCTTTGACGAAGAGAATTTTTTTGAAGAGGAACACATTCCTTTCAACATTATGGGTGACCAAAGAAATAGCGCTAACCCAACAGGGGGAGCACAGACATTCACTTACCCTATTCATATCGATGCAGATGATGATACACCTATGAAAAACATTTCACTAGCCTTTTTTCCATCTTTCAAAGGTTTATCCTCTAAAGATCCTAACTAGTTCCTATTTAAGTTTAAAGTTTTGTGTCAGACATATAACTACAAGAATGATAACCAGAAATTGAAACTTTTACCCTCCACCTTGAAGATGTTGCAATGTGTTGGTTTATGGGATTAGCTTCAAGGTTAATAACCTCTTGGGATGAAATGGATTCTGAATTCTTGGGAAAATACCAAAGCTCCTATAGAGTCAATGATAGGAAAGAGGAATTGTTCAAACTTAGGTAGAACAAGGATGAAATCCTAGAAGATTACCTAGATAGGTTTATCTTCTTATCTAAATGATGTGGAGGAGAGGCCATCAGTTTGGAAATTCTGAAAAACCATATTTTTTAAGGGACTTGATGATGATGCTAGGAGAAGTCTTGATTTAATGGGAAAAGGAGATGTCTCCCAACTTGGACTTAATGATATCACTAAATTATGTCAAAATTTCTCTCGTACTCGAGGAGGTATCTGTAAGTCTACTCTTTTTAAAGGTTCCAATGAAATAGGACAACTGTGTGAGGGCATATTCAACCTCAAAAGTGACATTCTCGTTCAACTAAACACCACACTAGATGGAATACAATCCAAAATGTGTAACCCTGAGACCTTATCCATCTATTTTCCTAGGTGTCAAAAAAAACATTTGTTAAGAGAATGCCCCTTAGACAAGGTTGATGTTTTCCAAGTTTCTGAGAAGAATCATGCTACTAATCAATGTGAGATCCTTAGTGCAATCAAGAATTAGACAAGAAAAGGACAACTCAGGTTTAAGAAGAGATTAATCTTGTGAACCAAAGACCTAGAGGAAATTTCTCTTAGGGCCAAAACTCAAATCCCTCCTAGAAGCTCCAAAACAACTAGAATAACAATCAATGGGAAGCACCTTGGCCTCAAGCTCCTCCACCAGCACCACCAAACTAGGGAGCTTACCCTTGGGGACAACCTAAAGTGAAAAATCAATCCTGGGGAAATCCTCAATGGAAAAACCAAACTCAACAACAATGGTATCCTCAAAATCCTGCTCTTGAATGGAATCAACCTCAAAATCAGTATTACAGTAGGCCAAGAAGGATGCCTAATCAACAACAAAATCTTTTATCGGGCCCTTAGAATCCTCAAAAAAATGACTAGGTTAACCAATCCCAACTTACAACACAACTTGTCCCTAATCCAAAGAATAATTTTCAAAATACCCTAGTGTATTCTATGGAATAGGAAAATGTGATTGGATTGAATGTTATTCATTATGGAAACCTACAGTTAAGGTCAGGAAAAACACTCCCGCAACCAACCATAGTTAAGATCTTGGATGAGCCCATTAAAGAGTCTATTGAGATGACTAAGACATCTTCCACATCTTAAGAGAAAAATATTGTTAGTACCCAAGACAAGACCTTTACGCCAACTTCGGCTGGAACTTCCAAAACACCTCACGAGGAGGGTGTCCAATCTCCAACTAATCCTTTAAAGAAGGACTCTACTCCTAAAGAGGAAACTCAAGCACCTTTTCTAGAGCGTCTGAAACCTACCGCTTTGAAAAATCCTCCAGGAATGTCCTTTTCTACCAAAAATATGCTGATACAAGAGATCAAACAACTGAAAATTGAGGTCCCTTTGTTACAAGCTATTGAGGAGATTCCTGAATTAAACCAACTGATTAAACAATTGTACATCAAAACTCTAGGAAGAAAACCAAAATAGATAAATAATACTCACATAAATGGTTACCTAGCTGAATTTTTAGTTGGAAATACCACAACTCCGAAATATGATGACCCAGGCAGTCCACTTATAACAGTAGCAATCAATGAGGTAGCAATACCCAATGCACTTGTGGACTTAGGAGCAACCATTAATGTAATGACTGTTGATGTGATGGAAAAATTGGGACACTAATTTACATCCCATAACTACAGTGTTACAAATGGAAAATCAATCCATAGTTATTCTAATTCAAAAGGGTGTCATCGAAAACATTCTTGTTAAGGTTGATGGTTGAGAATATCTAGTGGACTTTCAAATAATTCAGTCCCTCACACCAAAAGACAGTTATCCAATAATCCTTGGAAGACCATGGTTAGCTACTGTCGCAGCCAAGATTAATTGTAGAGAGGGAGGAATGACCATTTCACATGGTCCTAATAGCAAACATTTATTCTTGTATCCTCATGTCAAGCCAGCCAAATATAATAAAGTATGGGTTGATGAACTAGAAGGTCCCAACGGACAGGAAAATCTAGCTTCACTTGCTATGGTAGTCATCAAACAACATGGTGAAGATTTGGAGGATGAATTGGAAAATAATATGGAAAATCTTACCATGGAATCAAGTGGTGAAGAGATTTGGACATAGAAGAAATTATAGGACAACCAATTAATGTAAACCATGTTGATTTCAAAAACACCAACTTCATGGGATTACCTTGTCCTCTAGCTAATATAATCCAAAAATGGATCATTTCTTTGAAGATATTGCCAAAATTCATAGAACCATACCACATAGCTTCCCTCTTAACACTTTGACAAGACCAGTGTATACTATCACCTTCAACCATCCAGGTATCAAAACCATCATGTTGTTGCCAATGAAAACTTTGAATATTAATAATTGGCTGAAAAAAACTAGAAGAGCATAATTTTTTTGATATCTTGGTGAATAGATCTAAAGATTTTTCTTGGGACTACATACACATGAGAGGAATACGCCCAAGTGTTTGTATTCATCACATCTATACAAAGGATGTTCGACTTGTTCGTCAACCACAATGAAGGCTTAATCCTGCCTTGTTAAAACTGAAATTGAGAAAATCCTGCAAGTGGGATTTATCTATCCCATTTCTGACAGTAAATGGGTTTCACCTCTGGTTGTCGTTCCAAAGAAAAATTGGAAGTGGAGAGTGTGCGTTGACTATAGGGAACTTAAAAAAGTGACCCATAGAGATTACTTTTCCCTACCATTTGTAAACCAAGTCTTAGATAATCTTTTTGGGAGAAAGTATTTCTCATTCTCGAATGGATTCAATGGATATAACTAGATACAGGTAGCAAAAAAAGACCAAGATAAAACAAATTTTACATGCCTCTGGGGAACATTCGCATATCGAGTTCTTCCTTTTGGGCTATGCAACGCTCCTGCAACCTTCCAGACAACTATCCTAGCAATATTTGTTGAACTGATGAATAACTATGTGGAAGTTTACATGGATGACTTCGCTGTGTATGGATCAACTTTTGATGAAGCCCTTTAAAGTCTAGACAAAGTATTGAAGCTATTTGAGGAACATCATCTATCCATGATCCATGAAAAATGTAATAATAGTGGAACAAGGAATAGTTTTGGGACACCACATTTCAACTGAAGGGATTGTCGATCCTAAGAAAATTGAGGTGATACAACTTGTGACCCCAAAAACCCAAACTAACATTAGAAGCTTCTTAGGGCATGTTGGATACTATCCCAGATTCATAGAAAACTTTAGCAAGATTGCAACTCCTATGTTTTCTCTCCTTCAAAATAATGTAGAGTTTATCTAAACACCTGAGTGTCAATCATCATTTGAAACCAGTAAGGAGAAACTCATCTCTGCTCCCATCCTACGTGGACCTAATTGAAACCTCCTGTTCCATATTTATGCTAATGCTTCTGATGATGCTATTGGAGCAATTTTAGGACAGGAGGATGAGAATGGGGGAAAACATGCCATCTAATTCATAAGTAAGAACTTGACTTCCATTGAATGGAATTACACCACCACACAGAAGGAATTTCTAGCTATAGTGCATGCAATTAAGAAGTTTCGACATTACATTATAGGGTATTAAGTCCATATGTATATATATCACTCAACCATTAAATACCTAATGAACAAACCAATAGTGAATGGAAGGATAATTAGATGGTTATTACTTCTACAAGAATTCGATGTAACCATTATTGACAAACCTAGGGAGTTCAACATAGTTGCATATTTCCCATCTCAAATGAAACAAGATGATGGTGATCTTTCTCCTATGCAAGATGAATTCCTAGATGAAAATCTATTTGCAATCTCCATTAAGACCCCTTGGTTTGTTGATATTGCCAACTACTTAGCCACCTCAGAATTGCCACCTGATTTCACATCAAAATAGAAGAAATGCCTCATTCAAGAAAGTTCTCCATTCAAATGGATTAATGGGATATTATTTCGACATGGTCATGACATGGTTTTATGACGTTGTGTTAGGGCAGATGAAACCTATAGCATCCTTAGAGCTTGCATGATGACCCTTCTGGAGGCCATTATTCTGCCAAGAGGATGTCCCATAAGATTTTAGGTGCAGGATATTATTGGCCCTCTATGCATAAAGATGTCAAGAAATATGTTTGCCACGATGATGAATGCCAAAGGGTAGGGAGACCTACTGTATCCAATGAAATGCCTCTACAACCTCAGGTAGTCCTTGAACCATTTGAAAAATGGGGATTGGATTTTATTAGTCCTATAGACCCTTCACAAGGAAAAGTGTATATCATGGTCTATACCAACTATCTAACTAAGTGGGCAGAAGTCCAAGCTTTAAAAGTTGCTAGGGAAGAACATGTAGCTTATTTCCTGTATAATAAAATTTTCCTTTGATTTGGAGCCCCTAGGACAATTGTCACTGATCAGGGACCCCAGTTTATGTCTAAGGTTCTCTTAGCCTTCACTAATCATTTATAAGTAAGCCATAAGAAGTTTTCACCTTATCATTTGCAATCAAATGATCATGTAGAAGTCACTAACAGGGAGCTAGAAAAAATTTTAACAAAAAAAGTTTCATCTGGAAGGAAAGACTAGGCTAGGAAACTACCTGAAGTCATTTGGGCTTATAACACAACTTGGAAATTAACCAGTAGTTTTAGTCCATACTAGTTAGTCTTTGGGAAGAAACCACTTCTACCCATTGAATTTGAACTCCAAACCCTGAAACAGTAATGGAGTTAGGTTTAGATCTCAAATGATCCTAGGTTGAAAGAGTCTTATAGCTTAGTGAGTTGGATGAACTTCGTCTAGATGCTATCCACCAAACTAATTTAGTGCAACAACGGAAGGTTTGGCATAATACACATATTAAGGAAAGAGAGTTTCATAATAGGTATTGGGCACTGTTATTCGATTCTCAATACAAAGATCATTAGAGGAAACTGAGGACTCATTGGCTAGGTCCATATGAAATTTATGAGATATTTTCGAATGGAGCAATGTAGCTCAATCCCATTGATGGTGACACTCGAGCTCTACTAGTTAATGGACATCGGTTATGCATCTACCATAAGCCAGTTAACAAGGAGGAATTTACAAAGATGGTAGAAATGCAAGGAGAAGTGCAATGCATTGACTCTGCTACTTCAGAGCCAATGGAATGCTCTAATTAATAGTAAACACTTATTTTGAAAAAAAAAGAGAGCATGTGCATGTGTTTGTAATTACTTCAAGGCATTTCTTTTCAAATTTTCATCCTTTGGACTTGGCTAAATTTCATTTCCATTTTGCAAGACTTCATTCTAATCAAACACAATTTTTGGCGCATCTTGCTAAGATGCTTCGGAACTTGTTGACTCAGTTGATGTGATGCTCTGAAACTTGTTGGCTCAATTGTTGTAATGCTCCAGAACTTGCATGTTTGACTAGTCCTATTACTTGTTTTATTCCTGTGGTCTGCTACATTTTACATTGATGCTCCAAAAAGTCTAAGTCCAAAGTCCTTCATTTTGCTTCTTTCTTTCGGCGACGTCTTTCAACGATGCTCCAAAAAATTTATCGCTGCATTATAGCTACATCTTTCAACGATGCTCCAAAATTTTGTTGTTTCTTCCTTCCGAGGACATCTTTGAATGGTGCTTTGGAAATTTTGTTTTCTTCTTCTAGCTGCATATTTTGACAATGCTTTGAAATTTTTTGGCTGCTTCTCTGACTGCATCTTTCAACGATGCTCCAAAAATTTTGTTGCTATGTTTCAATGGAATCTCTTAGCGATGCTCCGAAATTTTGTCACTTCACTTTTTCACTTTGTGTGCATCTCTCAACATGCTCTAAAATTTTCATTCTTCACACCGGTCACATCTTCCAGTGATGCTCCAGACTTTTGTACATTCTTTTCCTCTCTGAATGCTTTAATTTTTCTAGTATCATACACATGCCCATTAATGCATCTCTCAGCATGCTCTAGAATTTTTCGTTCTTCACAACAGTCACATCTTCCAGCAATGCTCCAAAATTTTGTACATTCTTTTCCTCTCTTAATGCTTTAATTTTTCTAGTATCATACACATGCCCATTAATTAAATTTTGTCATCACCTTGGCATCCATGCCCTACATTACCATTTTTCTAAACATTACCATTTCCTTTCATAATAAATTATAATTATTATGACTACTTTTTCATCATAGTAATTATGCCATTAGTTAGTTGCCCCGTCCACGTCATAATAAATTCACCGCCACTTTCGCCAAATCATACAATTATATCGTTACATCAACAAAGGTAAGTGATGTTCAAATTGATGACATGACATAAGGTACACACAATTTTTGCTTTAAGTAGGTAATTATTTTGAATAAATATAAATTAATTGGCACGAGCCATCCCCTTTCCAAATTTAGTAAACTATGCCATTGTGCAGTTGCTTGAAGTACGACAACATTTGCACTTTTTTCCCATGCAAAATCATCATGAGAATACAATGAAGCTCAAATGATACAATTAATTCCTCTCCCATCAGTTGTATCAAAGTTATATTTTCCAATTCAGTTTGTTTAAAAAAGTTTCTTTGAACACCATTGTTGAGAATGTGTTGAGATGATTTAGCATTGTTGTCATTGATATCAAAATATGGATCCAAAAGGTCATGCTTTGGATGAAATACAAAAATGATCTATCCTATTGAGTGTTATGTTGTTATGTAGTATGAATGTTATCTTTGATCTAGATATGGTAGTACTTTTTTGGGAACATTTGTGGAAGTCAGTCAATGTAGAATAATGAAGACTACTCTTTTGATGTTGGATGTTGTGCTCAAAGCTTACTCCAGATAACCTTTCTATCTAGAAATTCATGTAGCATGTTACAATTTTTGGTATGACTCTTTGGTTGATACTGAAATTGATGATAATCAAGATTTGGTCTTGGTTGGGGCATTCCTATCGGCTCCAGAATATATTTCATGTGATTCAAATTTTGTTATCTTCTAATAATTATGTTATGTAATGAATTTATCTTATGTATGACCTATTTATGGGTCTCTTGGTAAGGTGATAAGAATATCTTTTACATGTGACCTATCTTTTGTGTCTGATGCTAGTGTGCAAGGCCTTATTAAATATCTCAAGGTTGTTCTTCATGCCGACGTGTTTTGTGGTGATCTAATTCAAATTGTATTTGTCCAACTTGGAAGACTATGAAAACATTGTGTCTGGCCAACCTAGGAGATTATGATGGCATCGAATGGTATAAGTAAAGGTTGTTTTTGTTTGATAAGATAAGAAGTGTGGAGTATGATGTGTGCGAGCAATTAAGAGCGTCCAAAGGAAGAAGTAATATGTTTTGTAGAGTTTGTGCAAAGAAGTTGTGCAGAAGTTTCTTGATCAACTATGTTGCAAATATATATTATTCTTTTAACTGGAACTGAATTCATGTATATATAGATGCAATTTCATCAGTTCACTTTTTTCAATGAGACTATTTTATAATCAGTTGTATTAATCAGGCAGTGATCCCATCGGTAGTGAGCCTTACCTGCAATGAGCCTTCTCTAAAAATCACCTTAACTGATGTTCTATAATTGAGAATTAGCATTCTTTATGGTTTTTTCCTTCTTGGGTTCCACGCAAATTATGTGTTCATTATGCATGGTGTTGTTATGTGCTTTCATGTTCATTTATGTTAGATGATTATCTAATTGATTTAAGTTTGCTCTAGACTAATTAAAGCTAACAAAATTATTTTATGATAACTGATTCACCCCCCTCTCAGTTATTCGAACTGTTCAACAACTACAACATTTCAACAGAATTAAGTAGAGCAATAAGAAAAGTGTAGAATGGGAGGAGCTAAAAATAAATCAGAACCAGCTTCAGCAGATAAATTACTGACATTGAGGAATATTGCAGGCTTGCTCCAGAGAGTTGGGCGGTTAGAATTTATAAAGAAATTTGAAGGGCAATTAGTAAGGAATTTGCGGAGAACTTTGTAGATGGTCAATCTACAGTGCATGGCAAGTGATTCCAGGTGAGTTCTAAGATTATTTCATGTCTTTCTAGTCTTGAAAATAGAGGTATTAATTTATAAGAAACTACCAATATCACTTATCAGAGAATGGTAGAAATATTTCATAGAGAAGAACCTCAGCCTTTGATAACTATAGCTACTGGAGGACAAATAAAGGTTCCAAAGAATGTCTATCCTAGAACCCTGGAGAACAGTTTTAGCCTAGATTATCAAGTATTTTACTTGTGAAGGACAAGTAGCAGTGATAGTAATTTCACCCTTTCACTTGCTTACCCATTTGCACCATGGCACTGAAGACCCTACCCTTAGGGTTAATTTGCCTACATTCCTTTGTGACTCTATTACTAGCATGATAAGAAAAATACAAAATTGGTGCAGGGCCTCTTAAGCACCATGGTCTCATTCAATTGATATATAAATATCATTTCCAAAAGAAACTAGAAAAGAAATGGGAAAATTTTCTACAAAAATTTAAAAATCAAGAGCTTGAAAGACACCTTGAAGAAGGTGAATCATCTGGGTGGGTGACTCAACATTTGGAAGAGCATTCCCATAAGCCTCTAGAAACTTCTGAACCTTAGCATGCCACAAGAGCTCCTAACGGAGAAGTACTAGAAAATTTACCTCATACTTCAAAAACCTCAAGTCAATCAAAGAATGTTGAAATCATAAATTCAGGAGATGAAGGAGAGCCTCCTCGCAAGAGGAAAAATAAAACTAAAGTGACATTACATGTTAGAGTAATAAGTTATTTCACTTAATTAATCTAATCATATCGGTTAATTAATTAAGTCACTTATCACTTTAATTACTTAAGCTAAACTTAGGAACATTAATAATTAATTGTTTATTAATTATTAAGTATGCACACTAGGGTTTCCTTTTAGGGTTATGCATACATTGATTTTATAAAGCAATTCATCTCTTGTATTTACTCAATTCTTGAATATTATACATTTGGACATCTTCATGCAAATTGCTCTATGTTTCTCTTATGGAAGGTATTTTCTAGTTTTCATGTCTGATCTTGGATTCTAACATGGTATCAGAGCCTTGATGTGCAGCCCCTTCTCAGTTTTTGGAGAAATTCATTGTAGAGCACATTCGGGGTTCCTCGAGGGTTTCATACCTTGAGCTTATTTATGAAGTGTTTTGGATTAGATCGAGCATCTCCATTAAATTCAGAGTGCTAGAAAAAGTCAGGATTGGCTTTTGTTTCATTGATTTTCATCACCGTTTGTCAGATCTGTGAGGGTTTGAATTTTATGAGGGTTTCTAGATCTAGAGTGTACCTACAATTTTGGAGTGTTTTGAGCCCAAACGGACCTCACCATCGCATTCAAAGTGCCTAAAAATCCTAAAATCAACTGTCAAATCATCAAAATCAAACATAGTGACTCCGAGAGGTAAAAAAATTTCATTTCTAGGTCGTATGGCTTGGTATGACACACAATCCAAGATTATTTTTTTTTAAACTAGAGTTAATGGGCGTCATCATCAATTAGCCGCTAGTGGTTAATGCTAGTAGCCAGTGTAACAACCAGTTTTTTCTTCCAAACCTTTTTGGAGGAGTTTTGGTATTTTGGTCATAACTTTTGCATCTAAACTTAGATTTTCAAAAGTGAAATATCATCAAAAAGTTGGTTTTGAGCCCGATACAGTGGTGCAAGTTTTTTTTTTTTGGTTTTTCTGTTATGTTATAGTTTTTTCTAATCAAATTCAAATCATCTTTTTCGCACTTCCAAGGGCATATCTTTTGCATATGGTCTTTGTTTTCGAAAACGAATAGGTGTTGGAAATCAGATTCAGTCCTTTACACAGATTGGAGGTCAATTTTAATCATGGAGGTAGATGTGAACATTGGTTTGTGCATGTACTCTTTTTTGTTTTCATGCACTAGGTTTGTATTTTCTCTTTAATTTATGCATGTTTTGCATTCTCTCCTTTTATAATCATGGGGTATTGTAATAAATGAACTTATATAAATTTCCATCAGGGGGGCTTCTTGCATAATAATTTGATTAGAGTGTAGTTTCACTTTGATCTCATCTTCATATTGATGACAACTCGTATGACTTGTATCTAGATTATGTAGTTTCTTTTGGCCACATCTTGCATATGGCTTGACACATTTTGGTTCACATCGGTTCACATCTTAGATTGAGAGCCTATGGTTAATAATCCTGAATCACATTAGATTCACATCAGGTCACATCTCAATTTGAGGGCCATTCATTTTATGTTTAATTTTCCAGAATCTTCATGGTACTTGCTCCTATGGATCAATTTTAGTCACAATTTGGCATCAACATCGAGATACATATAGCTTCCAAATTATTTCATCAAATAATTCCCTCTTATGGGGGGCATCATTTATTCATCTAATGTTTTTTCATAGATTCCAGCGTTGTTCTAGTTTGTGAGTTTTTCGGTGTTCTATGGCATCGGGTCTACTATTGCATTATCGGTTACAGGACATAATAACCCGGCCAAAATAACCCTGGATAGAATAACCCGGTCATAATAACCCAGGGACAAAATAACCCAAGGTCATAATAAACCAAGACAAAATAACCCGTGGTCAGAATAACCCGTGGACAAAATATCCCCATAAAAATATAGAGAAAGGAAAAAAAAATTATAAATTACATGTATGTTGCTAAAAAAACTTTATTATTCAAATTTTCAATTAAAGTGTCAAATTATGAGCGATGCCTCTTATATAATCTAAAATGTTATGGTTTTCATAACCATCAACCAATCTTTTTAGTCTTTCTTTGAGTTCACGGTATTTTTTCCTTCTTGGTTGCCCAGTGTATCCAACCATATATTTCTCTATTCTATTCTCTTGGAGACTCTGTTCTTTTTTCACTGCTTTGATGAATTTCTAGACTGAGCTATGCGATGCTTGAAGCAATTCACTAAATCCTGGATCACATCACCAGATTTTGTTTGTGTCGTAGTATAACATCGACTTGAACATTTATTTGTAAAATATTCCACACAACGCTAGATCATTTTATTGATGCCTTGTCGATGAAACACAAATGTGTAACTATCTACAATAAGTAAATTATTGTTTTTTGACTTGTTAAAAACTGAAGAGGCATTGTATATATTAAAAATTATGAAGAATGTGTTGGTTCCCTAAAAAGTATATTGATTTTTTGTACTCTTTTAGAAAACCCTAGGAAAATTTAAAATATTGTTCAAAAAAATATATTACAAAATATCTTCTTTTATGAATTTGGATTTCTCCTCTTCTTATCACTCTACACACTCTTACTTCTTCTCCCCTTCTTCCTTTCTTTACTTCTCTTAATTATACCAATTTATATATCTTCTTAATACCTTTTCATTTATATCTTTTCATATAACTCTTAATCATCTTATTCCCATAAAATTGCCTTTATTTTTATAATTATTTACCATTTTATAGGTTATTTAAGCATATTAAAGGTGTTTTAAGGCTATTTTAGGGGTATATAATGAATATATGGTCTAAAAATGACCTAAATAGCCTCTATGGTGCCTCAATCATATTTATAATTTATTTTATGTCATTTATAGTTTACTAGCTTGATCTAAAATGACCATGGGTTATTCTGTCCATGGGTTATTTTGACCACGGGTTATTTTGTCCATATGACCTTGGGTTATTTTGTCCTTGGGTTATTTTGGTCGGGTTATTCTGTCCAAGGTTATTTTGGTCAGGTTATTATGTCCTGATACCTGCATTATCATGATTCTGCTTGAGTCCTTCATTGACTCTCATATGGTTTCTTGTAAACAGAGGTATCTTTCCTTGCTTGTCAAATTCAGGATTCCAGTATTACTCCACCAAATTTTTTCTAGTGCTTCCTTGTAGTAGGTCATCTCATTGAGGGGGGCTTTTGTCCCACTGGGTTTTCTCCTCTTTTTCATTCGTTGCATTTGTACATGGGTACCTGATTAGGCCTTGTTTCCAAGACCCATCTTTTCTTTCATGCATATTTAACTTAGTGTTTTAGCTACTTCCTAAGTTCATCTTAAGGGAGGGTGTGAGAGTAATAAGTTATTTCACTTAATTAATCTAATCATATTGGTTAATTAATTAAATCACTTATCACTTTAGTTACTTAAGCTAAACTTAGGCATATTAATAAAAAAAAATTATTAATTATTAAGTGTGCACACTAGGGTTTCCTTTTAGGGTTATGCATGCATTGCTTTTACAAAGCAATTCATCTCTTTTATTTACTCAATTCCTGAATATTATACATTTGCACATCTTCATGCAAATTGCTCTATGTTTCTCTTGTGGAAGGTATTTTACTTAATTAATCTAACATTATAAAAAACTCCTCTTTTAAGGAGGAGTAAAAGGATATCTACTTAAACTAGTGAAATTGAAGCTTGTGACACATTGAGTGACTCTAAAAAGAGAAGACATAATATTGAAGCACACTCACTAGGAATTGAAAATCAACCTCCTGAGGAGACCTCAAAAGAATGTGAAAATAGGCTAATCAATCCCATGAGGTTGAAAAGGAGGATATGCCATCTCAATCAAGGCAAGAAGAAGAGAAGGGAAAATCTCCACATTATGTGGATGTTGAGGATGAACCTATGGGACGGTTATCTCCCTTAATTGATAGAGTTAATGAGTAGGGTTCACTTGATGTTCCTAATGAGGAAAATGTAATTAGTGCTAAGGAAAATATAATTAGTGATGATGTGGAAATCCCTAATTTTCCTTTTTCTGTTAATACAGGGGTTGAAGAATTTGACCAGAGAGAAATGGAACTAGAGAAGTTAAAAGTATAAATTGTTGAGTTGAAATGTTAGATGAAGGAAAATAAAGAGCAAATTATCCAACAAAAAGAAGAGATGGAAGTGCACACTACAATTTTAGAGAAAAGAAATCAAGAAATTATGATTTTTAAAATGCAAATAGAAGAAAAAGATAAGATTATTGAACAATTACAATCTCAAATACAACAGTGGAATGAGAAACAAGAAGTATGTGACTGATTTTACTGAAAAAGATAAACAAATCAAAATCTTAACAAATAATTTTATGCAATTATTTACTGCTTTTGAGGAAGAAAAGAATAAACATAAATCTGAGCTTCTTGCTTCCATAAGAAAAATTATTGAATTGGAATTGGATTTACATGAGGTTAATGCCAATCCCATAATGGAGTCCAAAGGTACAAATTGAACCAACCATAATGGAATGGTTCCAAGTTCATATACCTCCATTGCTAATGACATGGATGGAGAGATTTTATTTTCTGAGGCAAGCAGGAATAGAAAATGCTAGGTTGAAAAAGGAGCTAGTTTTGTTAAAAGAGTCATTTGATAGGGTTTATCAAGATAAACAAGATGCCTATAAAATTGGTGAGTTACTATTAGCTTGTAGAAGACCATATAGATTGTACTCCATGTTTCTAAATGAGCAACTCTTGAGATGGAAGCTATTAAGAATTTACAACAATCAGCCACATGATCCTAATGACAAAGAGTTTGTAAAAATATTCAAAGAATCAACTCTTGATCATCAAGATTTTTTGTGTGAATTCTTTGTTCACAATCTATTTTTGGATAAATATAAAAATTTCTATGTTAATTTCTTTGTTGGTGAAGTTCAACTTAGGTCATTTTTTTCTACCATGCGCAACCAAAGTCACTCACAAGATAGGATAAGAGAATATGCACAGGTAGAGAAGACTATTGGTCTCCAAATGTGGTACCCTCATAGGAATCCTTTTGATTTTAAAGCACAGTTTAGAAGCATTACGATTAAAGAAACTGTGAAGAGTAAATATAATAATAACCTTTGGCTATGTTTTGAGCATTTTAAAAACCAGGGGCCAAAATTAATAAGAAAATATTGGCAAGATTATGAAGAGAGGTACACTCCTCTTTCCATGCACCTAAAAATAATAGAGGTGATTTCACCTAGAAACATTCAGTGGTCGTATAGAAGAGAAAAATCCTTGGAAAAGATTCTACAACAACTTAAAACTGATTGGATTGGAATGAGATACAGGCCCCCATTACTTCTTTCACCACCCCTTGCAGTACATAATACTTTAGATCATAACTCTGAGGAATTTCAAGAGTGGAAAGCAAGGGTTAAACTCAACAAATGTTTCCTAAGAAATCTTGAGGATTTGGATACAAAAGCAGACAATTTTTATGACCTCAATGCTAAATATGAAGGGTTAAACAAAAATAGGGGAAATTGAAGTAGAGAGCACAACAAAGAGCAGGAGAACTTTCTCAAGCTTAGGAAGGGGAGAAGTGATGAGGTAAAAATAACCTCATAAATATACTAAGCTAATTACCCTTCCTTGTTTCTCCTAATTCATTTTCACCCTGCCAATTATTTATCTTTAGGATTAGTCATTGCTTACTTTTTCTAAAAAAATGTATAATCTTTATTTCTTGAAATTGATTGAAATAAGTTGATTAGTGCTAACATAATGGTATAGTTTTTAGTATTGAACAGGTCATTATGCATGGTTGGTCATTATGCTCATCCAAGTGGCTTTAAAGCATACTTCAAAGCAATTGAAGACAAGCACCGAAAGTCTAGGCGCTGGAATTTTAGGAAGTGTATGGTGGACGAGGTCTTTTAAATGTTTTCTATAATTTTTATTTAAAGACTTTATGGCTCACTCCAAGTATTTTTAATGCTTGATGTTATGGACCTAATTCCGTTAGTTAGTTGAAGTCTATTGAAGACTTTTTCAGTGGTGATCTTCACTATCTAAATTATAGGATTTTGTTACCAGTTTTTGTATAAATATGTAATCACCAGAAACAATGATACTGGATATCATTATGCTATCATAACATGTTCTTGAACTATGTTTTTGAGTTATACTTTTGATATGAATAAAATAAGCTCTTCCCATCTCATTTTGAGCTATTAATATTGTGCAATGGAATTATCTTGGATGAATTGATCTTGAAGAAGTAGAAGTTCATGTGATTTGAGTTAAACATAGTAGCACCCAAGAGCTGGCCACTCGAGGGATTGTATAATAGAAAGATAAGTATTCCATTTTTAATTATGTTGTTTTTATTTTGTACATGATCATTGTGAGTGAATGTTATTTATGTGTGTTGTGCTCTATTAAGTTATTCCTTTAGGTTGTATCTTGAGTTTATAGTCTTTAGTTTTGTTATCTGAAGTTCCAAAGCACCCATTCTGGTAATTAGTTGTAGGTTGTTAAGTTTGTTATATGTTGGAAATTAGATGTTAGTTAATAGCTATTATAGTTTCATTACAAGAATTTCCTTTTTAGTAATTTGCATTCTTTCTAGCTTAATAATTTATGCCTTTTATTTTAAACATTTCATGCTTTCTAGTTTAGTCATTCTATGCTTTCTAGGTTAATAATTTCCTACTTTCTAGTTTAGACAATTTTTATGCTTTCTCATTAAATGACCTTTAGTTAATTTTTATTTATAACTATTCCAAACATTTAAAAAGCCCAAGAGAGTTATTCAAGATGTTTCATATTGTGTGTATCCTTTGAACACTACCTAATTGATACATTTGATGCATTTTTCAACTAAAGCGATAGGACCTAACGACAACCTATTAGCTTGGACTTCTAAATTATTTGATCCTATGGTATGACTAGAGACTATGAATACTCATGTGATTGAGTCCTTGATGGTGATGCAAGTTTACCTATGCCTTTCTAGTACTACTTTCAAGTTATCCAAAGTCGAATGTCCACCAATTTTTTGATAGAAGCTAATGAAAAAGCTTCATCTTCAAACTCTTTTTGTATCAATGATGTGAACTCCTAGATAATCATGTCATAGGGAAGAAATTTTTGGTTGTCATTAAGCAATTGACAAGGTAGCTCTTTTATTCTAGTGACAATATTTGAACCTTTATCTTCATCAACCTCTTGAGCTTCCTATAAATCTCTGATCAAATCACCGATGACATTTTTCTTATGCTTCATTGTCTTCTATACTCCAACGAATATTTCTCTATTAGGAATTGTCCCAATTTCCTCTAATACATCAAGTTTGAGATCCTTCATCTTTTTCCAAGCTTCGATACTTTTCTCTATCTCTTGTTGATTATGGGAAAGTGTGTCAATTGTTTGAATCAATTTTATCTTTACATTTCCCATATTAATAATCCCTTGAACCACAAAAAATTTCAAAAGTTGCGTTCCTTGAGCCAATATTCTAACAATACATTATTTGAGTGCTCTACCATGTGCATGTGTTCTCTTGACCTTCTGAATAATAGGGTCTTCAATGCTTGTAGCAATAGGCTTGATAGACTCAAAAGATTGAGTAATCTTCTAAAGCATGCTGGTGAGTTGTTCAACCTTGGCCTTATATTGGTATTTTTTTTTCTTATCCTATTCATACTTCTCAATTATAGAAGCCAATGTTTCTTGTACATCCTCTTTCACACTCTTGTCCATCCTTCTACCAAGTTCTATCCTTCTGATAGAATAATCAGAAAAGTCTACTTCCTATGCAACTTTACCTGGGGGAGGCTATGCAACCTCAACATATTTGTAGCCCACTTTATCCACTAATACCCTTGAGAGGGTATTTGGATTCTTTGTAGATTTAGTCTTTATTGGCACCAACTAACCAAAATCAAAGTCATCAAGAGAGATGGCTAGCTTCTTTCTCTTTGATGTCTACAAGGCCAAGGGGGAAGAGGAGAAGAAGCTTCTTGAGGACTTGCTACCATAGTTTGAGTGAATTTTGTTGCACCTACAATGGTGGTAGCCATAATTGGTGGAGTGTTGGTCAAAATTGTAGATTTAATTTCCACATTAGATACATTCTAAGAGGTTTCAACCATAAATTGATCCAATTTAGATTGAGTAGACACATCAAAATAAGAAGAAGATGGACTTGGAAAAAAGGTGAGGAGCTAAAAAAAAATTCAAAGTTATTCCTAAGACTCTCAAAAATAGACCCCATTGTTGGGGATGCATGAATAGATTGAATTGAAATGGTAGGGGCAACAAAAAAATTGGTTGCAGAAATAACAATAGCAAAAGGAACAGGTTGTTCAATTGAAATAGTAGAAGTGGGACTTGGAAAAGTGGTAGTGATAGGGGAAGAAGAAATAGGAGAATCTTCTAGAGCATCCTCATGTGGAGACTCTTATACTTCTTCATATAAACTCTCTTCTACTTTTTTTTCAACTTGAGTTGAATCTTCTTCTATGAGAGTTGATGGCCCTTTTGAATCCTTGCTCTTAACCCCTTTCATTATGAACTTGATCTCAGGCTTGGGGGTTTTACTTGTACCTGGCACATCACTCTTATTATTTGTTCTAATATTTGATTTTTCCCAACATGTCTCTCAGTTTCTTCTTCTTCAAATCTAATATCAAAATACTTCAATATTATATCCCTTTCTTGTACCCAAACATTGGTATTAACAAGAATTGGCTAGAATCTTTCCCTGATGGAAGTGATTTCCTTTTTTGAACACTCAATGGGAGGAAGAGGGGTTCCAACAACACTATTCCTTACATAAGAAAGATCTAGGATGTTATCTTCATCCTCCATGTCTTCTGTGATGTCAACCAAATTCAAATTTTCAATCTGCAATATACCCATATGTCCTCCACTCTATGTACATGGGTATAGCTCTTCTTGAGCTTGTCCTTCATTCCTTTATAGTCAAAGTTAGGTTTCCTTCTATATTTCTTCATTGTGACCCACTACATATTTGATTCTATTGACTTAGATTTGGGAGATGTAATGATAGAGTACCTGCCTATTAGGAGAGGAAACTTAAATCTTGGCTCGTGAGATTCTTCTTGTCTGTTATGAACTGCCATGATCTATCTATACAACTCTGTGAGAACTATCTTGTTGCTCGAATACTTTGGAAGCATATATGGGTATTTGAAAAAGCACCCAACTTAGATATATGTAAAGGTAGGGAATTGCAAGAATGTACAACCAAATTTATTGACCACTTCCCATGCTTCATCAAATACTCTCCTTTTCTCAAGCTCTCTATCAAACATGCACAAATATGGAGCAAAGAAGGCATCATTGAGCTTCCTAAAATATTGGATACTTTTCTTCAAGGTCAATTGGGGGTGATATTGATAAACTGGAATATGTCTTATGTCACCCTCTGATGTAATCAATTAATTTATTTCCTTTATGTAATCATTGTAAGAAAGCTCTTAGGCCATCTTGAAATATTTGTCCTTGGATTCTTTAGCCATGTTGTATTGATCACCTTCTTGTACACTTGTCTGGATTCTCATCATAATGAGCTTATGCACTCTCAATGGTAAGATTAACATATGCATCAATGCTTGGACATTAGAATATTTTGTCAAATAACTTTGCATCTAGTCTTATGATTACATTCGCATCAAGATCCCTGACACTTCTATCTTCCTTGTGATAAGGAGTTGCTACAACTAGAATGAACTCAAGATTGTGTGTCACTACTAGAAATGCAACCACCAATTGGATATTGCTTTCTAGAATGCATACCATTCTTGCATCAAAAAGCTGCTTCTTTTTCTTTTCCATAAATTCAGACATATCAACATGTCCAATCTTTGTGTCTTTGATCTCATTCAATATTTGAAGCAATAAAGGTTGTTGCAAAAACCCCTTAATATTTGTACTTCATGATTTTCTTGCTTGGTGATGGATTAGACATTTGTGGAGAAGCTATATTGTGAGTAAATCGATCGTACCCTTTTAAGAATTTGAGCATGAATACCTAAAATAGCATGAAAGAACAACTACAGAAAGAAATTTCATGTTTCCCAGTGTTAGAAAAAAATTAGGGTTTCATGCATTGGGAGGAAAAAAAATGAGATGTTGCATGTGACTTGGTAGTTGGGATGTAGAGGCAAAGAAAAATCCTACCCCTACATGGGGTTTTTAGTTTTGGATGTAGGGGTGTAGAAATTCAGTGCCATTGCATGGTGGTAGGACAAAAATAATGTAAAGGCGAAGAAAAACTCGCCCCTACATAGGATAAAATAACTTATATGCATTGATAAGTAGGAGGTATATTTCCACAGCGAGTCAAATTATGATATTGCTATCAGGATTCAACCGTGTAGTTTCGATTCAAACTCATTGACCCATGTTTCATGAGTAGTGGTTCATCGGAACCCATCTCTCATGATATCGAATGGTCCACTTAGCACTCATTGCATCTAGGTGATGCTCACAGAGGTGAAGCATCGTCCATCCTCGAGGTCACCCATCCCTGCACTCTAGATGCAATGAGTGCCAGCGGACCATTCGATATCATGAGAGATGGGTTCGGCGAACCACTACTCATGAAACATGGGTCAATGAGTTTGACTCAAACTACACTCTGCTGAATCCTCGATAGCAATATCATGTACTATTCGAACCGTGGGAAATATACCTCCTACTTCTATCAATTGATGAGCTAAAGGCTCTCTATAATGAATGGTTCATAAGGCACAACACTTTCTCAAGGTTTTGCAATGGGGTAATATCCTGCCGCTTAACCTTGGAGAAAACTCCCCGGCACACCGCTGAGTCAGGAGTGCGACGGATAGCACTCCTGATGGGACCAAGCCACCTCCTGAGCATCACCAGGATGCAAATGGAAAGGCGACGGCCCCATATCATGAGAGATGGGTCTCGATGAACCACTACTCATAAACATGGGTCAATGAGTTTGACCAAACTACACGGTTGAATCCCCGACAGCAATATCATAATTTGACCTCACAGGAAACATACTCCCACTTATCAATCGATGAGCCAAAGGGCTCTATAATGAATGGTTCATAAGGCACAACACTTGGGTCGGCACATATCAGCCTCAAGCGTGGCTTAACCTTGGAGAAAACTCCCCAAGTTAAGCCGCCAGCTGAGCCGAGCAGCACCGGATGGGTACCTCCCTCGATGGACCAAAGGTTTCACTGTGGAGCATCACCTAGATGCAATGAGTGCTATGGACTATTTGGATATCATGAGAGATGGGTTCTTGTGAACCATTACTCATGAAACATGGGTCAATGAGTTTGACTCAAACTACACGATTGAATCCTGATCACAATATCACAATTTGACACACTATGGAAAATCCATCCTAGTTGTCAATTGATGAGCTAAAAGGGGCTCTATAATGAATGGTTCACAAGGCACAACACTCTGTCAAGGTTTTGCAATGGTATCGCCTCAAGCGGCTTAACTCTCGAGAAAAACTCCCCGTTAAGCTGAGCCGGAGTGACGGGATGGGTGACCTCCCTGATGGACCGCTTCACTCCTCGCTGAGCACTACCCAGATGCAATGAGTGCTAAGTGGAACATTCGACATCATGAGAGATGGGTTCATGAACCACTACTCATGAAACATGGGTCAATGAGCTTGACTGAAACTACACTTACGAACCGAGAAGCAACATCAATTTGACTCATAGAAATATACTTCCTACGACAATCAAGGAGCTTAAAGGGGCCTCAAAGAATGGTTCATATAAGGCACAACACCTAGTTTAAGGTTTTGCAATGGGGTGGACAGCCTCAAGCCGGGCTTAACCTTGAGAAAACTCCCCTGCTAAGCTGAGCCGGAGCAAGACGGATGGGCGACTCCCTGATGGACCAAGGTTTCACTCCCTCCGTGAGCATCACCTAGATGCAATGAGTGCCAGTGGACTATTCGATATCATGAGAGATGGGTTCCAGTGAACCACTACTCATGAAACATGGGTCAATGAGTTTGACTCGAAACTACACGGTTGAATCCTGATAGCAATATCACAATTTGACTTGCTGTGGAAATATACCTCCTACTTATCAATTGATGAGCTAAAGGGGCTCTATAATGAATGGTTCATAAGGCACAACACTTGGCCGGGTTTCGGCAATGGTATCAGCCAAGCGGCTTAACCTGGGAGAGAAAACTCCCCGTTAAGCTGCTTGAGCCGAGCAAGACGGATGGGTGACCTCCCGATGGACCCGGCTTCACCTCCGCGGAGCATCACCTAGATGCAATGAGTGCTAAGTGGACCATTCGATATCATGAGAGATGGGTTCCGGTGAACCACTACTCATGAAACATGGGTCAATGAGTTTGACTCGAAACTACACAGTTGAATCCTGATAGCAATATCATAATTTGACTCGCTGTGGAAATATACCCTACTTATCAATCGGGATGAGCTGGGCTCTATAATGAATGGTTCACAAGTACAACACTTGGTCAAGGTTTTGCAATGGTATCAGCCTAAGCTGGCTTAACTCTTGAGAAAACTCTGCTAAGCCAGCTGAAATGGATACAACGGATGGTACCCCTGATGGACCAAGGCTTCACTCTCCGCGGAGCATCACCTAGATGCAATGAGTGCTAAGTGGACCATTCGATATCATGAGAGATGGGTTCCGATGAACCACTACTCATGAAACATGGGTCAATGAGTTTGACTCGAAACTACACGGTTGAATCCTGATAGCAATATCATAACTTATATGCATGCTGACACTTAAAAATGTCTTGAATGATATCATGCACTTGAATAAGATATACTAGCATCATTTGGTCCTAAAACCCATCCTCTTTTCACTGAATTGATTAAATTAGCCTAGCTATTTAATTAATTATGTTATTTTCATCTATTGATCTAATTAATCTGATCTAGTTAATTCACCCCCTTTCATGCTAACATTTTGTCTTATTAAATTAAATACATCAAGTTATTTAATTTAAATCCCTAAGTCCTCTTATTTAATTAAATAACCCTAAGCTATTTAATTGAATATCATATCACTTTCCCCTTTTCATTAAATCATTTTATTTAATAAATATTATCTAATTCCACTAATTTTCATAATTCAAACTTTATTTAATTATCAAATTACTAATTATCCTCATCTTCCCACTTGCAAGGGAATATTCCTCCTTTGCACATTCCTCCAAAAGGAATATTCTCATGGAATATTCCTTCCCCTTTGCATAATTAAATTTGGTTTTAATTAACTAAATATATAATTTTCCTCACCCATGGGAATATTCTTCCTTATAACAAACTTTCAAAACTTTCAACAAGACTTCTTGTGCAAGTTTTGAAAGTGCATTTGTTTGGAAGAATATGAACCCTTGATTCTTTCCTTGACCCATGTGATCATTGATTCTCATCCATTGATGAGAATCCATGACCCATGTTTCATCATTCCTCCAATTTTGAATGTTGATTAACTTTTTTATTCTCAACCCTTTATTTCTCATCTATCCTCCTATAAATAGGTCACTATTTGGAGACAAATGGATCCATCTATTAAGAGAAAACTTATATTGTTAAAATCACTTTCACTTGCACTCATATTTGGCACTTATTTAGCATCCTTTTAGCTTAATTTACTTGCATTATTAGCTTAGCTTCCATTAATGGCTTCCATGACATAGATGCATACATTTAGAATATCTTGAAATTAGGGTTTCAATCTTTTTAAGCTTGCATACATTTAGAGTAGATTTGTATACACCCATATCAATCATCTTAGCATTCATCATGTTAATTTAGCATTTAAATAATGTTTTATCACACGTATTTCATTAGTTTTGTCAATTCTCTTCAATAGAATCGATTGAAACAAGCTCATTTATCCACATGATTGGGAAAAGGTCACCATTCCACATCAATGCAACACCACTCCCCCAATAGGATAAGTTTCAATGGATTAGAATAGGTTTTTTTGAAGCTTTCATGATTTAGAATGTTAGTTTTAATGGATTCTTAGTTTAATTTTCATTGAATGAACTTATTGGACTGATGTTTAGTGGCTCAATTATACTTCAAATCCTCATGGATCAAGTGTATTTGGCATATACTAAGTCATCAATCACAATGCACATACGAAGAAAAAAATGGATATTTCACGATAAGTAATTATGCAAAGGTGGTGCATTTAAGAATGCAAGTCACATTTTAAACCATGCACTACATCTCAAAAGGCAGTATTGACCATGCAGGTCAAGGTTTAAAACTCGACTTGTATGTTGGTAAAGTGACATAGCAAGGATGCACCTACAGAGAAAAACCATGTGAGAGAATTTGAAAGGAATATGTAGATAGAAAATGTTGATTGGGGTTTAAACCCTGACCTACATGTTGGTATCAAAGTGTTATCACAAGAAAAAAATTTGCAAGGGCACTAGATTTCATAGATAAGGGTGTAGGTCAGGGTTTAAACCACGACCAACATCCTATGGTTAGACACATATTGCATGTAAACTAGTGTTGAATTTCATTCGAGTTTCAAACCTTGATTACACCATGAACAACATGGTAGTGGTGAGAAATGTTGTTCAAGTTTCAAAACCCAAACAACATTCAAGGAAAATAAGATAAAAGGGCAAGATTTAGAACCTACGACCTCACTTAGATCATGGAAGTATCATCTTGCTAGTAGTTTCATGAAATTTGGGTTTGTGGATGGCAGCAGAGCAACTGTTGGGATATATGAGTGAAGATTTAAAACCCACGACCCACAATGAGAACAATATAAGCAATCACAAACCCGACTGACAATGGGTTACTCATGAGAAAGAACTAAAAATAAAACACAAAATAAATTTACAATGATAAACACCAACAAAAATAAGAAAGGATTTAAACCATAAAACCCTAATCACATATCACAATGGTGCTTAAAAACTAAGCAAAAAACACAAAAAAATATCAAAGAAATGAACATTAAATGACTTAACACACCTGAAACCCTAGTGTGATAGGTCGAATGTGAGCGTTAGAAAGCAAGCAACAAGTAAAATAGTGCAAATAAACACCAAAATGACCTACACCTCAAGATTAGCCTAAGTTGGAAACAATGCAAGACAAAGCAACGAAATAGAACCTTATACCTTGCATTGAGTCGATCCTTTGGTTGGCCCTTCGATCTTGGATGTGTATGCTCCTTTGATGGCAAGTAGAGGATGTGAAGATGGAAATGATGCTTGGAATCATGAAAATGGCTAAGTGTTGGTTGAGAAACAAAACTACAAGAGTTTGGCTAGCACAAATGATCTCCCCAAAATGAGAGAAAAGAGGGGGTATTTATAGGAATTTTGAGAATTTCTAGAAGAGATGGATGGTCAAGATTGAGCCACCAAATATCAAGATGTAGGGCTAAGGTGAGTTGAGAACTCACAAGCCCTCACATCTTGACATGTGGCATGTGATATAGCCCTAAAAGGTGAAGTGGACATGAGGTGGAAGGAGGGACATGACATGGAGAGGGGTACAAAGTACCTTGGGATTGGACAAGATCTCCTCATAAAGGAGGTACTTGTCCCCATGTGGGTGAGAGGACATGTGAGGGAATTAAAAATTCCCTCAAATATTCTCATGGGGAGATGGGAAAGAATAAAAATAAATGAGGACATGTGGAAGAAGTGAAGGAATTAAAAATTCCTTGGGTGCCTTGGGATTAAATGTGAATTAAAAATTCACATAGGGAAGGGAGATGCCTGTCCAAAAGGGAAGGCCTTTAAGAGGGCTTGACTCAATTAAGTGATTAAGATTGTGCAAGTACTTGATTAGGCGACTGAAGATGAAGGAGAGAGTTAGATTTCACATGTGACTTGATGCATGTCAAAGATCACATGGGAAGAGTAATGAAGGATTAGAGAGTGGCTAGGTGGCTAAGAGAGATTAGAGGCCAACTTGTAAAAAGTTGGAGGATGTGACACATCCTAATCAAGGATTAGGCATGTGCACATCCTAATGATGAGATTAGAAGAAGGATTAAGATAAGATAAAAAATGATGGAGGATGTGACATAAAGGAAATTAAATAAATGACATATTTATTTAATTCAATTGGTGGAAGGAGGATTAAAGAGATAAGGTATTATTGATTAAATACTTTAGGGATTAGAAGAACTTAAGGATGTTAATTAAAGGGGATAAATTTGGATAAATTAAGTGTCCAAATTTAGACGTCTACACCTAGAAATGGAAAAAAATTAGGAAGTTTGAATAGGAAGTCGAATAAATCCTTGAAACAAATTCAGCCTAATCCGCACAATGAGCAAACAAGAGGTAAGGGTGCAAAACCACAGGGAAAAAACACAATAAAATGAAATTGCAAATGACTAAAACTGATTAAAAAGCCCTAAGTTAAACACGTTAAAACTTCATTTAATGCCAAACATGTGAAAACGGGGGTGTAGTCATGCTAAAATCAATGCAACTACACCCCTTAATGTAATTTACAAAAAAGATGCAAGGGCACTAAAATTTAGCACTCCTACACATGCAAGAAAAAGCTAACTCTTAAAATTGAAGATTTTTGCAATTTTAGCCTTTCGTAATTTTTCAAAAGGAAAAAAGTTTAATCACTCAAAATGTATTTTTAAGAGATCACTTTATGCACAAGGGAAATTAATATTTTCCTCATTTTTCATGTTTAGAGGACGTGGGCTACGAAACAAAGAATTTTCATAAGGGTTATCCCATTAATTGAGCACATTGAATTCGAGGTTAACATAGCCTTATCTCCCATTGTTCTACCTAGCCACATAGAGAAGGCTTCATTTACCCTCCTATAATGTTTCATTGATTATATGAATTCAAGTTGGAGGGAATATTCATAGTCCAATAACTATCCTACCTTCAATCCAATTTTTCCTTTTCTCTCTACGCCTGGGAATGTGTTTTTGTTGGCCAATACATAAATAAGATAAGAATTCATATGGAAATTTTGTGTAATTTTCAATTAAGTTAGTTGATCATGCATATTATTTCTAATCATTTGAACCCAATGTATCATATTGTCTCCATAGTGAATGATTATGATGTAGAAGTATATTCATGATTCAAATGTGGCAGTAGTAAGTAGTCATGTTACTATATTCAATAAGGTGACGATGTCACCAATTTTTTGTTGGAAATTGCTCTTGTATAGAATCTTTGGTAGCTTGTAAATAGTATTATTATAATTTTCCATTCACATGGAGTTCATATTCTTCTCACATTGATCTACATCATCATTAAATTTCCTTTTTCAAACCCAACCTTCATAATGGAACCAACTTTTTTGTAGTATGGATGTTGAATATATCATTGATGGAATTCATGGAGAAGTATACCTATATTCTTCCTTCAGTAACTATCAAAATTCTTTTAAAATCATAGTGCTTTAACCACTCCATGACTAACTCTAGATATTACAGTGAGGTAAAGAATTTAACTACTTTGTCTAATATGTTTAGGACTATCTTCTTTGCTTGTCCGCTAGCATATGGACTTGAAATTATCTACCATCCCATAGTAATTTGAGAATTAAGGGTCACAACTTGAAATTCATACTTTATGCTCTTCACCCTATAAGTCATTTAATTCCTATAATATAGTATATTAAATGCATGCATTATGTCTTTGTAAATTTAGTCATTAGAGATATTATGCATTGTAAATGAAATTCTAATCTTGATTTTGAAGTATTTTAGGCATTCAACAACCATAAAATTTCATTCCAAAAATGTAATGATTTTTCCTCTTCAAATTTTTCTCTACCAAGAAAAGGAATTTCCTGCAATTTCTTCCGATTTTGACATTTTTGGTTACGAGATTTTTCATAGCCCTATCATTTTCCCTAATTTTAATGATCTTTCACATTCAAATTTAGTGCATAGTGGGAGCCTTGGATTTTAATCTTTAAAACTATAATTTTAAATGATATTACCATGCAAGATAATTTGTTTTTAAAAAATCATCTAAAAAATAGGTGTTGAAAGGGGCACTTACTATTTTAATTGTTTTCTCAAACTTTTTCTCATTGAGATTAATAATGGCAATGTTAATTTTGCCTCTTAATTTGATATTTTGACTTTCTAGCTTTGTGCAACTTCAAAGGTGAGTGTTTGGGTGCTTGAACTCGTTTCACTCACTTTATAAGCTCTTTAGAATGTTTTAATCTCATAATAGTTGATTTTATAATAGAAGAATTGATGGTAGTATTAATTTGCACTCAATTTGCAGAAGAATCGGATGGGCATTCAATGTTCTTAAGTGAGAAATATTTTGTGAGGTTTTAGTGTTCAATTTCAACTTAAATTTTTCAAATCATATGTCTTATTCTAATACAGGGTCATTATTTTGTAAAAGAGAATTATTATGTTTTAAAATGAGTCTACAAGGAATTCTAAGTGAACCTAACATCTTAGTATAATTTTGGTGCATTTTTCCTATTGGAAGTTAATTATTCATAATGCCTCATATTTTTCTTTACTATTCACATTTTATGAGACAAACTTGTGGGAAATTTCAAGTAAACATGAAATTTGGTATAGAGGGTAAAATGTCCAATTTGGATGAAAATTCTAATGGCAGGCTAGATGATATCATCATGACATGAGCATGATGTCATTAGGGAGGAGGGTCATGTGGAAATGATGATGTCAACATGATGTTTACAAGTAAATATGACATCAACATTGTATGGTTGTTTGAAAGGGAATTGAATTGGATATTGGAGTGCAAGTCAAAAAAAATAGTTTAGCAATGAAAGGAATTTTCGTAATGATGCAAGTTTACATTAAATGTGAAGTGAATTGGAATTTTACTCACTTGTCACAAATCATGTTCAATTTAGTATCAATTTTCTTCAATAAAAATTGTTACTATTTATTACGAGGATTTGTAAGTGAACTAGACTATGTGGGAAAGGTTATGTGAACACTATTTTGTTCACTTGAAAGTGTAAATTTTGCAAGATGATTTATTTCTTCTTTCAACTTATTTTGAAAAAATTCCAAAAGAGACTTAGGCTTATTTTGCATGCCACCTCTAATAATGGGGAAATCAAAGCCTATAAATGGAAGATTTTGAAGATTTTGGCCCAAATTGAAAAACTAAGATTGGTACTTGGGAACCAAATTAAAAGCCAAGCAAAAGAGGGGATCCCTATTTTTCCAAAAGAAAAAATGGGGTGTGTTGTAAAAGAAACAACATATCCCTAAATATTTTACCTTCTAATTGAGTCCACAAATATTTTTTGTATCAATTATAACAACTTATCTATGAAATTAGATAAAATGAACAATAAACAGGTCAAAAACATGGCAGAGAAAGATTTGTTGTGAAATGACCCTTTCCACTTTGTTATATTAATTCTCACCAATTAGATAAGTAATATGAAGATTATTATTCAATAATGTTTTGAATGCATCTTCAATGTTAGGTGCATGTCATTTATGATCTTTGAATTAAAGGTCCATAAATGTAGTAGTTATTGAATCATAAAATGATTCCCAATGATAATGGTGCAAGGTAAAAATGAATGTTAAGTGTTGATGTGGATACAATTGATAGAATCAAAACCAAGGAAAATGGTTTGTAGAACCATTGGATTTGTTGAACTAGATTGAATCTACTATCATGTGTTCTCTACTCTTTTGGATATACTCGTACCACGTGATGGGTAAGGAGAATTGGGGCCACTTTGTATGGAAAAAATATCCAATGGCCTAATGACATTGTATTTTAGGTTAATAACCTCAATATGGAGCATAAATTATTAGATTTAGAAAAAGTGGCAATAGATCACATAACTTAACAATAGTTAGAAGTGTAAGAGTCTTCTTTGGAAAATTCTTCTTAGATATGTGACACACCTTATTCCATTGGCTCCAAAAACTTGGACCAATGGTGCAACATATTCCACTAACTTTACTATCTCACATAGATGTGTGGCCCTTAATGTGATTATGAAGTAGATGATAATAGGTTTCATATTATTAACAACATATATTGAACTCATTTGAGATTCAAATCCCATTAGATCAAAAGGGAATTGATGACCCACATAGGTTTAATTTAAATAAAAAATGTTAAGAAAAAGATATAAGAGTAATGGGAAATCAAAATGCGAAGGAAATAAAACACACCAAGGAGAGCATCTAGTCATAGTGATGACCATAAAGATAAAAAAATTCCTAACCTAGCAATACTTTTCTTGCATAAGGACTCAAAAAACTTATTCTCAACCTAATGAAGAAATCATCTAGATGTTAGCTAATTATCAGCACTAAGCAAAAAATATTTAATTTTTTCAAAACTAGTGCAAAATCATCCAACATACCTATAGCTTATTGAGAGGATCTTTCAATGGTGGTTTATCCTCCTTATTTGGTAAATACTTCCTCTTAAAAATCTTAAAGGTTTTATCAAATTGAATAGTGTATCTATAGGAGGTGTTTAACAAGTTCTTGATTATGGCCTCAACTTGGACTTCAAGTTGAGATAATGGCTAAAATGTTGCTTCTACTTTTATAAAGCTCAATATCGATGTTAGAGAATAATTATATAAGAATGATTAGTTGGGATGTTTTTACATGAGCAATGTCTTGAATCTTTCTTCACTTAATTATTTATAGTTGTCACCAAAAATTAGCAACATTCCCTATTGTACTAATGAGATTACATGATATCTTGTATCCTATGTGATTTAGCTTACGATGGTAATTGAAATTTACAATTTTGGTCCACATTATCTTTGGTCAATATCTCATTTATCATCATTGTTTTAGTTCTTTTATTATCAATCATTGTTAATAATAGCTTATCATTTGATAATTCATACAACCTCTACACAAAACTTTGGTATTTATTCATCTTTGGGGTGAGTGAGTCCATGACTTTATCAATTCCATATTTACTTCCACATTAAGGACTTGGGAAAAATTAGTGAATTTCAAATCAAATCCTAGTTCAATAGCCATTTCTAATATTTTGGTTAAGTAGAATGCATATATAATTATTGGATAGGGTGTATATCCTAGAGTTTGATTCACCTATAGTATATCTTCATGTAGTTGATTTATTTGTTGATCCCTTGAGGAAAGAGTATCTTTATCATTAGCAAATTGAACCTACATCTTGTCAATAAAAGTTTTAATTTATTTTAACTTGTCCTTCATCTAGGTGTTTTACTTTTTAGATGCACTTTTTTAATCTAATAGTTCACTTACGTTTTTATTCAAGTAAATAGCTTCATTTACTCTTCCCCTCCCAAAATCCTCTAACTTTTCAAGTATTTTCCTATAACCTTGAGTATTCATATTAATAAAGTCTATCTCTATTTTTAGTTTTTAGGTATTTACCCTCTTAGCTTGAATTTATTTACTAAAAATAAATTATACTATAGATCCATGGTTACCTTGAAGAGTTGGCACTAGCTTAAATACTTGACTTGAGTTTGGTTCTCTTTGAGAGTGCTCTTGATCTTGATGAGTTTGAATTCTCTCTTCGCTAGTTTTCTATTGACCTTGATGAACTCCATGGTTGTTATCTTATGGGTTTCTTCCATTAATCCAACTGTATCCTTATCATAAGCCTCTCTCAAGTTTATACTAATGAAATTGATATGTTAATATTTAAGCCTCATTTGACCCTATGGCTAATAGTAACTAGGGTTCATATTTGTAATCATCATGGATTATTGTGTTGGGTTATGTTGAGCTCTTATCATTTTCTAGGTTGGAATTAAATCAACTTTTCTTTTTTACTCATTGACTCGAGCTTATTGGAATTTTGTGTTCATCTACATCTAGTGAAAATCACCCAAAGAACTAAAATAACCTCTCATAAATAGAATTTTAGAGAGCACCATATAGGGATACATTATCATCTACTATGAAGGTGTCATTATTTCTCCAATGAGTAGTGAAGGATACATCATCATGGTTGAAATAAAGAAAGGGGAAATCTTGGAATGAATTATTAGGTTGGTTATGATTTAGATGGAGACTATTCCATGGATTGTGGGAAAAAAACAATTGGTAAATAGATGGTGCAAAGAAGGGGTTTGATGATTGAATTTTAACCATGACTATTAACTAAGGAGCATTAATTTCTAGAGTGAATAATGGGATGGTTGAAATACAAAATTTCACTATTCTTAAAGACAAGATCCTACACATAGCAGTTAATGAATCTTGTTGTGGATGAGGGAGTAAAAAGAGAAGATATGACTATGAAGGGAATGTCTATAGAATTTGTAATACAAGGAAGCCTAAATGACATGGTCCACTATGTGTTATTTGAGTTGAGGAGATGGGTAGTGGAGTAGTGAAAATAATAAATCTTGTCTCTTATGGTATAAGAACAGGGGTTGAAGGAACAATTAAAATAGGAAAAATGAAGCCCATTGGGGCTCATTTAGAGAAACTAATGTAACCAATAAGATAACAAGAGGAAAAGGGGAAGGGTTATATAGATGTATAGTTGAGATTATATATTATATGGGATATATTTATATAAAATGTTTTCTTGGAGGCCTAATGATTGTTGTGGTTCTAAATTATAATAAGTACTTATGATTAGCTTGTACATCTTAATTGTGTAGCTTAGGATGGAGACCCAATTTGACTTTACATGTGGCCTACTACCTATGGAGATGGAAACTTTCCTATTTGAAGTTGTAGTAGTAGGTTAATCCACCTATTTATTAAATATTCCCATATCCTTTACAAGGGTTTGTTGGGTCTCTCAATGTATTTAAAATAATAAGCTCACAATACCCACATATGTTGAAGGTTGATGAACAGAGGTTCGGGTTAAACTTAAAATATTAATATTGTGTTTGTATAGTATGTAGGGAAGGGGATCACAAAGACCTAACAAATATGTTTGAGATAAGGTAAAATTCACTTAATTTGGAGCTTTGATTAAGTTATCACCACTACTCTATCCTTACAAGTTCTCATTCTCTTAATTAAGAAGAATAGGTAGCCTTGATCTTACTTATATCATAATTAGAGGTTGGGGAACTTTGTTTCCTTCCTTAAATCTTATCCCATTTTTTATTTGTAGTAACATATTGATGCAATTATAGATGGAGGATCCAATAAAGGATTATCCATCCATGCATCAAAATGAAACAACACATAAAATAACTAAAATGAAATAGGAAAATAAAAACATTATCTTTACTTATTTTTATTCCCTAATGAATTACAATTTGTGGTTGTAGGATTCAAACATGCTAGGCCTTATCCATTTGATTACAAACATAATAATTATATAATTCAAAATATATTATAATACAATGCAAATACCAAACTACCAAAACCAAAAATATATATTCTTCCTCATGTTAACTAATTTTTAATAGTGATGAACAATGTTTAAATTGTAACTTCTTGTAGACATGTAAAATTGACCTAACACTTATTACACACCTTAAATGATATTTTTGCATCATCGGTATCATTATCATCAAATATCATTGCATTTCACATCAAGAGTATCAAAAACCCTAATTTCCTCTATTAATTGAATAATTACTACATTATTTAATTAATCCACTTTTCCATCAATTTCAAAATTAAATAAATTTCATTTATTTAATAAAGTCTTAATCTAACTTTATTCCTCTTGATTAATTAAATAACATCAATTATTTAACTATGTCGCTAATTCACTTTATTCCCCTTAGTCAATTAAACTATTAAAACATAATAGTTAACTATATCACTTTCCTATCATGGCCTTTTGCTTGCTAAAGAGGTGAGGGTGACTAAGCTCTGGTTAGACGGGGACTCCCTCAATATTATAAATTGTCTCCTAAAAGTTGTTTCTCCATCTTGGTCTATCGTGCATTTAATTGAAGATGTCCTTTCCATCATTAGATCCTTTGATGATATTAAAATATCACATGTTTTTTGAGAGGCTAATTCTCTTTTTGATGGTTTCACCAATTTGGGGGTGTGTCACATAATCATTGGTATTCTTATGACACCATTCCTTTTAATTTGTAGCATATTTCTAATCATGACCAATTATCTTGTCATGACAGTGGATAGTTTGGGAGATAAGTTATTTTATTTCCTCTTCCCTTGGTTTATGAACTTTGAGTTTAGAGCTTGTTTGATTAATTACTGCAAATCTTATGAAAACGATATCATATATTGGGATTTAATTGTTGGTTGTACTAGTTTCAGGCTAACACAGTTTATGGGTGTGATTTGGATTTGTTTTTGGATTGTTCGTCTAACTCTTTTTGCTCATAGGAACAAGGTGAAGGTTGTGAATAGGCTATTTCAGGTAGCCATGGGAGGTGATCATTGTAGAGTTGAGTCAATTTCCTGTGAAGAACTTAGTGGGAATGAGGTTGTCTAGGAGTATCTAGAGAAAGGTGGTGTTTACCCCTACTTTCTCAAAATCCATGGTTCTAACTCGGAGGTGACTGAGGACTTTGTGAATGATGGAATAATAGAATGTTGTGTTACCAAGGTGTGGAGGTGAATATCATCAAGGAGTTCATTTCCAAGATAACTGGTTTATTAGCAAAGGGAAAGAAGTTTTACAAGGATTATGTTGCTTCAAATACTTCCTTAGCAATTTATTTCAAAGGTAAGGAAAGGGCGAGGCTTAGGGCGTGAGAACCGGTGGGTATGATTGGAAGTCAATCAAGCTACTGTGGAGAGACACAACACTAGCTATAATGAAGTTATTCACGCTTGAAGGTAGGTACTTGATAATTTATGGTTACCACTTTATGTTACTTAATCACTTTAGACACAACAATTTAGTTTCATTCCCTTATTACTTGATTGTATCTACTGAAACTGGTATTGAGGATCATAAGAAGAATCCTAGTAAGGCAATCCTCCATGAGGGTCTAATGAAACTTATTATTGATCATATTAAGTTGAATTTTTTTCCTAAGATTCCTAAGCTTTCTTTTGCTCACAAAAAGAGGGGCATTGTGCCTGGTTATGATACCGATGAGTTGATGGATGAATGGGATGGTGACTATGAGGAGGAAAACTCCAATGATGCTATTTTGTTGGATGATGAGGGGAATTTAGAGGCTTCTAATTCCTAGTTGAAGGGTTACAAAACTAATATTGAAATGAATGAGGTTGCTGCTCCTTGTGGTAATAAGAGTTTAAAGGGGAAGAAAAGGTGCTCTAAGAAGGTGAAGCGTGGTCTTAATCCAAGGGAAGCTAGGAGGAAAAGGGTGGAGGAGGAAGGGATGAAAGGTGTGGAGGAGTCCCCTTGTTCCTTGTGTCAAGGGGTTTCAAAAGAATGTTCAGGAGGGAAAAAAGCAGGCATTAGTGGAAAATACTATGGAAGGCAAGGGATTTGTGAATGCTGGGGAGGCTCCTCTCAGGCATGGTGATTTGGAGTCCCTTGTTGTCAATTTCGTTCTTGAATTCTTGATTTTATAGTTACATTTTGTGACTAATGGGCATAAATCAATTAGCATTTTGTTGTTTAGATTAGTTTCTAATCATCAATCTGATCTATTGCATCTTCCTAATTTCCCCCTTACACATTTTGGCATGCCCAGTGGGACCATGATCCTTAGCACTAATCGTTTCATGAGCTAACTTTGAAGTTGTAAGTTTTAGAAGTGCATTGGGAAAAGTTTCACGAATAAGATACAGGGATTTTGTGCACTTGATTTCATGTTTTTCATGTACTTGACACCTTTTTGGCGCTTCTGACTTTTTTTGCACTTTTGAAAAAATACGGAGGTGCACTTGACTTTTTGTTGCACTTCTTCTTAAAAGCAATGGGTGCTTCTGACTTTCTCATGTGCTTTTGCTATTTGATAGAGGTCGATTTTGATTTTTTTGTTCACTTTTCCTCTATCAAGTTTTGGCCAAGAACTGAATGCTAAATTTTGATTTCTAACACATTAATGGGTACTTGATTTGACTATTGGGCAGGTGTTAATGTTGTCTATGCAAGATTTGCAGAAGTATAACTGGTGTTTATCTAAAAAAAATTAACACATTTATTGTAGGGAAGATGAACAGTTGAAGAATTTTTAATTTTTAAAGCTTTCCTAAGAAAAATTCAAATTGGTGCTTAAAAAGAACCCCACAAATGAACATTTCAATTTTGGTGCAACTAAAATTAATTTTCAAAGCTTTCATAAGAAAATTTTAATTTGGTGCTTAAAAAGAACCCCAAAATGAACATTTTGATTTTCATTACAACTAAAATTAATTTTCAGCTTTTCTATAAAGTTAGGAATTTCAAATTAGTTGCTTGAAAAGGAGCCCTATAAATGGTGTTTGGTGCGGTATACAAAATGGAACAGTTTTGTTGTGTGTTTTTATGTTTTGTTAGTGGAACCAAAATGTAATTTATTTTATTGACCATAGAAGACAAGGTTTGATGTGGTGCTTTGGTTAAGACGGCAATGAACAGTCAGGTTGCAAACACACTTTAGAGGGTATTCTTTTTGAATTCGAGGGAATTTTCAATTTTAGTGAACCTAAAAGAACCATTGACCATCTTGTGCCACTGTATTTCAATTTTTGGGATACTTCCCGATGGAGGGGCTTAAAAGACATTTAAGTGAAAAGTATAATATATATGTATTCTATGTTGGGCAAATGGGTGTGTCATCTCCCCTCCACACCTTTCAGTGATCTTGGATGATGAAAAGCATCTTGAGTTCGCTACCATGTTTTGATTTCCAAGCACACCTACAACTTTAGAGACTTTGTCTTTAGGGACATCCCCATCTTTGGGAGAACTCAAAGGAGTGACCAGTATTACACTGTTTTTGGTTCACTATAAAATTATTGTGGGGTGTGAGGAAGGTCCTCACTTACATGGTGGATATCATTCATGGTAGAGTCTATTTGGTGGCGATACATAAGCCCACGGGGACCGGAGCCTCTTAATTGGTGAGTAGCATGTATAGACACAGAGTTATCCAAAACAACGACTAAAAGACTGGTAACTTTGTAGAAACCCACTTTTTGTCATGACGTTCTCGCCAAGCGGTGCATCAAAACTTTGATTCTGAGAAGTTACTTACCAAGTCCAACTTATGGTTGAGCTTAAAACACTCTCCATTCATTGCATGTAAAACCATCCCTTCATGGCATGAGGTAACCCCATATAGGAGGAAGTATCTATCCCTAGGATGTACTTTTTCTTCACGAATTTGTCAAAATCTTTCGGTTACTTTGAAACATCAAACATTGTGATTGAATTAAGATAAACACATCAAAACAAGCATTCAACATGGTTCTCAAATGTCAAACCCCTCAAATCTAGTGCGAATACTTTGAAAAGAGCCCTATGTTTGCACTCCCTAAAATATATCCTAAACAAATATATTTGAAGGTTTTTGAATGTTTAGGCTCATATTTCAAGTCACATTAAGAATGAGGTAAACCTTAGAAACTATAACTTTGGCATTTCTACCTACATGAACTTTGAGCTTTCGTGGAGAGAAACATGCTTAAGGTATAGACATTTAGGTCACACAAGTTTTGATTGTGGTGTTGCATGATATCACTTGTTGAATCTCTAAACAAATCAAACCAAATCATCCAAAACTACAAAAAACATCAACGTTGTTGCCAAATATTGAAACTAGAAGGCATCAGTGAGACAAGGGTGTTTTGTTTCTAACCACTTTTCCGAAAGGTATTGCATGCCACGAGCAAACTCAAGCTCACTCTATGGTATAACGTTGAGAATATGCTTTGGGATAGGCTTAGATTGCACTTACTACTCAAAATAAGCCCACACTTGACATTTTTGTATATTTGACGAAATTGTGCCCTTGAAATATAGCGCAGTTGCTAAAATAGCTTGCTTGTTTGTTCACCGTTGAAAAATACACTCTAAGTCACTTTACAAAACTAAATGTTCTGCTTCTAAAAAGAGTGGGTGTGCTTACAGTTAGGTGGGTTGACCGAAGCTAGTAGCTTTTTTTGCTCCACCAGAATTTACTTTGCTTGCACCAAAAATTACCGATTTTCCTCCTATTCTAATGAGTGAAAAGTAGTACGAGGTGGGTTTGAGGTCCTTGTTGGAAACAGAAATAATTCAAAACCAGTGTTTAAGTTCCTTCATCATTTTCGAACTTCATCTCGCACTTCAAAGTCAAAATCAAAACCAGGCTGGCAGTTATTCCTCACTTTACTTCTGAGATAAATATTGAAATTACTTGAACCTCAAGGCTAGTTCAAGTAAGCTTTTCCGCAACATATCCTCTAGAACAAGAAGTGAAATATCGATCCAAGCCTTTTAGCATTTTGAATTCCAAGAATAGTGTCATCCCAAAACAGCGCTCAAACCTTAGGATTATTTGAGAAAATCCGCCAACGGCTTATATCGAAACACCAACACTTTCATATGACCATTTGGTGTCTAGTTGTCAGATTCAGCTTTCAGCCAGGCACTTCCTGCTTCTCCTTAATAAATTTTGAGCTGATTTGAAGGAGCAATGAGAACATTTTGACCAGTTTTTGCGCTGTTGGGCGTTTTAAAATGGTCTAAATCTTGTAAAAGTGTCGTCCAAACTCAGTTTTTGGGAAAATCAAGTATGGGATTTTAGTCAGTTTGATGTTTGTAAGATACTAGAAAATTTTGAAAAAATTAAAAATTAGGGTTTTTGGACCCCTATTTTTAGACAAAAAACCCTAAAAATTGAAACTTGTCAGAATTGATTGAAAATTATTTTGATTGGCTTATTTCACTCCACGATCACAATGGTGAAGTCATTTTAAGCTTGGTGGGTAATTTTTACTTTTTCAGGAGGAAAATTAAGACCTTTGAGGTAATCAATGGTAGTTGGCCAGTACTACGTGCTGAAATCTAAGCTTGAAACTCATCATAGAAGATTTTGTGGTGAAAGATGTTGAAAAAGATGCTTCGCAATGTAGGGGATTTTCAAATGGTGAAAATTGTAAAAAATATTATGTCTAGAAATACTTCACTTTGTAATGTGGGAGATACTTGTGCAATCAATGTGCTAGTCAACTTTGCAGTGTTCGTACACGTGAAAATGGTGAAAATGGTGAAATACAGTCACACACTCACATCAACAGCAATGATGCTTCAACGCAGTCAACTCAGCAAGTGACATGATGACCGCGAGGCATGAAAGTCGTGAAAATCATCCAAAAACTACCAAGTCTCGTGACATTTGTGCCCCTGAAGGCTAGGGCGTCCTTCAATTTGAAGGCTCAAATGCAGTTATTAGTGGTTGAAATACATTTATTCTCTCAATAATTTTTTCAGCTTTCTAGCAAGCCATCAAATGAATCCATTAGATTTGTGAAACTTTGGAAAATGAAGGTGGAAGAAGAAGTTGCAAAGGTTTTACATGTCAAAGATGACAGTCAAATTTTAGAATCTGCACCCCTATAGCCCAGGGGTGCCCTTGAATTAGTCCCATCAAATGTCAAAAATTATAGAATCCATTTCTAGGAGATCTTTTCAAATTTAGCCTAGCTTTGCAATGAATCCATTCGTAAGTCCATAGGACATGCTGAGCGACCATGGCAGTTAATCTAGCAAACATGTAGAATGGACGGAAAACAATAGTGAAAATATCAAATTGTACCTCTACAAGTTAGAGGCGCCTAGTGTTTTGGACAATTAATTAAGGTTTTCAACAACTGTCACCTTCATGGGATTTGTGTAGAACCCTCCTAGCTACTTAGTGAATCCAACCGTTAGCCCTCGGGATCTGTCAAATGCCCATAGATGAAGAATAAATGGAAAATAATAAAGAATAAAGACAAGCAAAAAAATGGTGAAGTATGGAAAAATGCACCTTTCTTGAGAAAGGCGCCCTTCTACTGGAGGTCTTAGAAGCAATTTTTTGGCTTCGTTACTCCCAAGAACATCTCTTCCAAATTGTTCTATCTCTGTGATGAAAGCATCAACATGCACATCAAAGCAATCCAACTCCCGATAGCAAGGGTCCAAGTGGAGCATTCTATTGAAAGTTACAAATTTCCAAAATCATTCTCAGAAGCTAAAATAGCCCTTGCAAGCCAGACATGCCCTTGCATTTGAGGGTCTTAATCTAGCTTTCAGGAATTGCACATACAATCAATCTTTGCAGAATTCTTCTAGCTACGTGGTGGACTCAACATCGAGTCGATGAGAGTCATTAGTCACTGATAGTGGTAGATTGAAGTGTGGGGAGTCATAACTAGGAAAATGGCTAAGTTTGGTGTCATATGCACCCTTTTGGGAAAAGGCACCCTAATTTTTGAGGCATCATATGAAGTTTTTAGCTCTCGCAACTCCCAGCTAATCTCGTCAGATTTGTTCCAGCTACATGATAAATGTGTCAACTCAGCTCCAGGATCAATTGGGCATCTGAAATTCAGGGTCCAACAGAGGCTGCAATGACGTTTTCAAAGCTAAAAAGTAGGAGCTTAGCTAAAAATCTCAAAATTGAGAAATGGCGCCCAAAAAGTCAAATTTTGACTTTTAGAATTGAAGTGCATGCTATGGTCACCCTATAAAGGTGGAATCAGCTAATTAAATTTAAAATATTAAAACTTCAGTTTTGAACGTTAGTTTTACATAGCATGCGACGTATTTTTGACTTGCATGCTGGGTGGAACCCATTTCAAGGCTTAGTTATTTATTTTTGTTAACTAATTATGACCCAATGAGATAATTGCATCCTAAATTTAGGGTTTTCTCCTAAATGTGATGCCTAAACCTTCAAAAAATTCTTTAAATATGCATAGAGGTGTCCATTATTTTCACAACAAGTGGAAGCAAACACAATTTTCATCATACAAGCAAGATCTAAAGGCGCTACAGGAAAAAAAATTAGTGTTCTTCACATCTACAGGTCCAGATTGGTAAGTAGGATAGTTTTACATGCTTCATTTTTCTAGCAGATTTTCGGCAACTTTCATCAAATTGAGGCAAGGGGGTGAATTTCTTGAAGTAGAATATAACTTCTATTTTCTCACTTCATAATTCTTCTATCCTTGTCTTATGTTTTCTTCACATGTCAAAGTAAAAAGGCATCTTTTTCAGTATCAGATCATTTGGGTTTGTTCAAAATCTTTTTCTCTACAAAACCCATGCGGTAGAATTTTTCAGGAAAAATTTCCTCGTAGCTCCATTTTTTGAAGCTTTTCTTTTTTCCAAAGATTCCTTCGCATGGTTGAGAAAAAGTCCTAATTTTGACAAACAAAGAATCTGGGTGTGATCAACTCATCAGCGGTAACAAATCCCATATGTCAAAAAAAATCATTAGAAGAAGTTTCTGAAGCCCTGTTTACCCTACTACTTCTATGTTGAAAAGTCTTTGCATGTCAAGTAAAAAAGTGTTTTTTTGAATTTATAAGGTTGTGGGTTTGCTTAGAATCATTTTATCTACAAAACCCATGTCTCATAATTTTTTGTAAAATTTGCCCCTTGGCAGACTATTTTTAGCCTCATTGGGAGCTATTTTAGCTTTCCAGAAAATGTTGTCAGAATATAGCCATGTTCATAGTCAATAGGTGAGTTTTTCATAATGCATTCACTCGGATTGAATTCAAGACCAAATCAGTCTTAATTCATTATTTCATCAGAATGACTAACATAGATTTGCATCAAGCACATCTAGAGGGTTGATTCAAACAATTTGGTAGGCGCAGACAGTCAAAGTCCACATGATTTCATACCTCGTATAGCTAATAGCCTTTCAAGACCAGTTTAGAGGATTGATATCGTTGGAATTCTACGTGTAGTGATTCGTGTGCATTTCTCACAACTAGAGTGTTTGCAGTTAAACTTTGCAATTTCATCATGCAACACTCTGTTAGGGTTAGAGATGGCAGATCTAACAATTAAATGCAGATTTAATAAACAAAACAGAGAAACTAAAACATGCACAGAATAAATCATAAAGAATTTAATGTGGTTCACCCAATCTGGGCTACATCCACCAAACCACAGCCATCCAATACTTTTATTATCCAGTGAAAAACTTATTACAATCTTGCGAATAATCGCGTTTTTCATCATACTGAAATACCCATCTGAACCCCTTTTTAACAAGCTTAGAAGCTTCCAGATTTTTGGGTTCTACAAAATCGGATTTTTCTTTTTCCATTGATTTTTTCCCTTTTTCGGTGATCACGCGAAAAAGTAGGAAGAAAATTTTTCTCGGGGGCTGCCGCCCCTGAACCCCCGCTCAGGGCTCGGCCCGGCCCTAGACCTCGGCAAGGATAGGGGGTCGGGGTGTACAGTATACCATGGGCTATACATTATAGCATGATCAGTCACCACATACCAACACACTCTTCCATTAAGAATAATGTGAAAAGAATCAAAAGCATCAAAAGTGTTAAGTTACAGAGGAAACAAAGGCCATCACTCCCATTGCAAAGCCGCTATAGTTACCAATCAATGAACTACCAGTTGAAGTGTGCAGATATTTGCAAGATTGCTCAAGTTACTAACAAGTAGTGAATTGACTGTTAAGACGTGATGATCTCTAGATGGTGATGTGATCAACAACCTCATGGAGAGGTTAATTGCTCAAGATCATGGCCAATGAACTATAGATCAGGATGTCCCACCTTTTTAGGATATACATTAAATATAGGAGTTAACTTGATGCCTCTTTCCAAGTTAACTCATCCCATATATCATAGCATGTCTATTTTGGAATCATTTATGTACAGTTGGAGTTATCATTTAGTTTTCAATTTCAGTTAATTGATATTAGTTGTCAGTTAACTTTCATATCAATAAGGACTTGCGTGTTGCATAGTCCAATAATTTTAGTTTAAAATCAATTAATTGAGGTAGTTTTTCTAGTTAACTGTATAGTTGCATACATTTAGGTTTAGCAATAAATCTTGCATGCTTGCAAGACTCATGTTAACTCGAGGATATTTTAGGGTTCCCTACTCCTCTGAGATTTTATAAATAAGAGCACCTTACTCATTTTTACTTTAACTTTTTCTCATGATAGCGAACATGTTGTGACCACCTTGCCTTTAGTATTGCTATTCAGTATCTATTCACTTAGTTAAATATAATTGTTGGTTTGATCATTCATTGCGTGTGTGTCTTGTTATGAAATTTGTTGTCCCTATAATTATTCTTGTTGTGATTAATAATATTTGTTTCATATCTACACCTCAAATAGGGGTTCCTTCTCCTTGGGAATTTAGAAGTAGAGTTTATTGTTTGATGTTGTGATTAATAGTTTTTCTTTCATATCTACACCTCGAATAGGGGTTCCTCCTCCTTGGGAATTTAGAAATAAGGATTGTCATTTAAGTATTGTTTCCAATAATCTTGTTGCATATCTACACCTCAGATAGGGGTTCCTCCTCCTTGGTAAATTATTAATAAGGTTTATGGTTTGATGTTGTCACCAATAACCTTCATATCAACCTACACCTAGGATAGGGGTTCCTCCTCCTTGGCAATCCTGTTATAAAGTTTATCATCTAAACATTCCCTGCTCCTAATTCCTCTTGCTTTGTTTCTCTTGAAGAAATATGATAGATTAAGCATTAAGTTAGTGGTATTTAAGATCTACAAAACCAGAGAAAATCCTTAGCTACAGTGCATTGGTTTTCTTAACCTTGTGCCTCTTCCAGCTGAGTCAAAAAGATAGGATTTAGATTAATTTACTTTTTCACGCATATCAGCAAAAGAGGGAGCTTCCCCTCCTAATTTGAAGAGCAATCATTATGCACTATACATAACTATCTATTGTCAATACACACTCTAGAGGTGTGAATTGTAATGCCAACATAGACATAAACAATAGTTTGAGACAAAAGAGGCACCAAACTAGTGGAGAAACACAACAAACATTCTAGATAAAGAGGAGGAGAAAGAAAATCTCGTGGTTGGGAGACCCATATTACCACCTCCTACATAGAAATAGTTATCCATCCTTCATGATCTCTAGCAAGAACAAAATCCTTCAATGAAAATCCATATTTTGCCTTTCAAAGAAGCATCGTAGTCCAAAGTTTATCAAGGGTCACATCTTCAAATCTTACAGCAATTGGGACATCTTGCTAAGAAATTTTTATAAACAGTTTTTAATGGGCTAACCAGACTTGCATACTCAATAGAAAATTCCAAAAAAATAAACAAAATTTCATTTTCCTTAAAACAAAAGCATTATTTTTCATAGTTCTTGTCAGAATAGCTCTCATGTCAGGAGGGATGGTGCCAGAGAAATAAACGATGAAGAACTATTTCAACATTCAAACAATCCCAAGGTACTCAAGTTTATGGACAAACTCCTCATAAAGGATCCAAACACTTACTTTTTCAAATTAGCATAAAGTGGTGCAAAATTGCCTATAGACTTCAATGTAGGAGGTCTCAAATATCCTCATCTTATTCCCTTAGGAGATAACTAGGTTGTGAGAGAAATACCCAAACCTTTGGAGATCCCAAACATGCCACCCATATTTGCACAAGGAAAAGATCAACCAGTGTAAAACCTCTTGTATAGAAAACTAACTCAAATCGAACAAGTGATAGTGGCCCAACATTATCAAGGAGGTCCATCGCACTATGTACCACAAAGTAGAAATTCGCTAACAGAACAATGCATGCCTCAAAAAACTTCATATATTGACCTTTCCCAAAATGTACAACATCAAGAAGGGAAATTCTCACAATAGTACCACCAACAAGGAGGGTCCTATGGTCTCCTTCCCAATCAACGATACCAACAACAAGGTGTGCCAAAAGGCACCCTTTCTAATCAAAAATTTGGACCACATAGTTCCCTTCCCAATCAATAGTACCAATAGCAAGGTGTGCCACATGGTACCCTTCCCAATTCATCCCATCAACAAGGTAACCCACCAATGCGCCATCAGGGAAACCTTCAATATAATTCACCCCAACTACAAGGTGTGCCACATGGTACCCTTCCCAATTCATCCCATCAACAAGGTAACCCACCAATGCACCATCAAGGAAACCTTCAATATAGTTCACCACAACAATAAGGCGTGCCACAAGGTACCCTTCCCAATTCATCCTATCAACAAGGTAACACGCCAATGCACCATCAGGGAAAACTTCAGTACAACTTGTCCTAACAGTAAGGTGTATCACTAGCGCACTACCAAGGTACCCCTCTACAACAATAACAACAAGGAGCTAACCCTCCTTACATCCAATAAGGAGCTAACCCTCCTTCCATTAAACAACAAGGAGCTAACCCTCCTTATATTTAATAAGGAGCTAACCCTCCTTACATTCAACAAGGAGCTAACCTTCCTTACATTCAACAAGGATTTAATTCTCCTTCCACCCACCATGGTTACCAAGGTCCTATACCTCAGCAATACCCAATTTATGACCAAAACATGATAGGACAACAAGGTCACTACATGCAAGATCCCCAAACAAACATACCAAATACAAAGATAGAAATACAACTACAAGAGATGAACCAAAGAATATATGACATGCAGATAGGGAAACCAAAAAAGACTTATACCCTTCAAGATATATGTCCATTTCCTTTTGATCATTCCATCACTATCTTCCCTTTCCAAAAAACTTTGAGATACCAAAGTTTGATAAATATAAAGGAAAAGGAGATCCAATAGAGCACGTGAGAGATTTCTTGGTAGCATGCATGGAAGTCCAAAACAATGATTCCTACCTAATGAGGCTCTTCCCATGTAGTCTTACTGGTCATGCCATGGAATGGTTTTCCCATCTACCACCCGAAATTAAAAGATTTGATGAATTGTCTACCAAATTTGTAACCCACTTCTCATTCAATATAGAACAAGACATCACCATCATGGATCTATACAAAATTAAATAGATTCAAGGAGAATTCTTCACCTCCTAGCTTCAATAATGGCGACATAAGGCTAGTTGATGCAAATCACCTAATCCCGATAAGGAACTGGTAGACATATTTGTTTCCAATGTCTAAGCATAAGTCAACTACCAACTTACCATGCTATGTCCCACAAAGTTTGAAGAGGCCATTGAAAAGGGATTGCACATAGAAAGGGACCTCATAGAAAGAGGATTGATCAAGCTAAATAACCAAAGAGACAATTCCTCTAATTTAAATGAGAAATCAAAGATTTGGGCCAAGAACAAAAACATCATAAACAATGGAGTGTTGGATGTAAGGGTAGTATGAAGTATACAAAATCCTCTTGTACCTAAAAAAAATCCTAAAGTGGTGCAAACAAGCTATACCCCTAATAACACACAAAAAAATTCTTACCTATCCCCAAAACAATCAAGTAGTTAACCAACAGACATATTAGGGAGGGAAGCAAAGGCAATATGATCAACCAAGAAGGAAGTTCATAGTATTAGGATAACCACTTAAGATGGTCATGCATAAACTAGTGCAAAAAAACCTCATCAAGGTTAACGATCTCACAAACTATGAGGAACTGAGCTTCAAAACACCATGGTACAACGAGAAGGACTTGTTCGAATTCCACAAAATTAAAGGACATAAAACCAACCATTGCATGAGACTTAAGCACATCATACAAGACTTTATAGACAAAAGAGAAGTGGATGTCAAACATCATCCAGGGGAATAAGGACCTCTAGATATACATAAATCCAATTCCAAACCATGCTAAAAGGAATGACAAAGGAAAGGACCAAGACTATCACAATGTGAACTAGCCTCTCTCAATTGGATGATAACAGGGTGGATGTAGTGACTATACGGGTTAGAGACAACAACCGTAACATAACTACCCATCAAGGGAGAGTTACAATACAAGGATCCCCACCTAAGCCCATAGCTAAGTCATCAAATGACTACAATATCATAGAACAGCTGAAGAAGCCTCCCGCCTTGATCTCAAACCTAGAACTGCTAAAACTGTCACTTGCACGTAGGGAGATACTTGAAAAAGCATTAGAAGCATCAATTCCTAAAGACCTCAATCTGGATCAATTTCAAGCCATGGTTGGAAAAATCATGGCCAATCACCATTTAGTCTTTTTTGAGAAAGACCTTCCACAAAATTCATTCCACAACCAAGCTCTCTACATAGAGGTTGGTGTCCACAAATATGTGGTCAAGAGAGTGTTGATAGATAATGGTGTGGGTCTAAACATCTATACCATGAAATTTTTCAAATAGTTGGGGTATTCAAATGATGTGATAGACAAAGGAAAGAGCATTACTATAAGGTCCTATGATGACCTTGAAAGTAATTCAAAAGGAATGGTTAGGCTACCAGTATAGATAGGACTAGTCATCACATAAACTACATGTCAAGTACTTGACCTTGAGTTGTCATATAACCTCCTCCTAGGATGCCCTTGGATTCATGCATTACAAGTGGTTCCTTCAACCTTTCACCAATGTCTAAAGTTTCTTCATGAAGGAAAGGAGGTCACATTATATGCCAACCCTGAACCCTTCCACTTTTGTGCAAAATTGGAGGATAACTATAATAAAGTCCAACATATACCCAACAATGACATATCCTTTCATTCATTTTCATATGTTGACCCTTCCACACTCCCATCAACCTCAATTAAACCAACATCTAGTGAGAAACAAAAACCTGAAACCAAGGTTCAAGTACTTAACAAGGGTAATGGAAATTATCGCTTCAATCAAGCATTTTTTATATGGATGCTTCCACCAACACCTAAGGTTTATAGAAAACCGAAGGAGATCAAATGTGCTCAAACAATGAAAATGATAGCCAAACCCACAATTTTCACCAAGTGGGGAGGTATGAAGGATGAAGAGATATTCAAAGAAGATTTGTCATCTATGATCTACACAGAGGACCAAAAAGAGCCAAAATAGACAAAATACCTTCTAATCAATCCTAGCAATAAAGGCTACTGGGTAGCTAAACAAATGGGATATACTGGAATAGGTGGCCTTTGGCTACACGAACAAGGCAGGTGGGAGCCTATCATAGTAGAACAGAGAAAGAAAAACATGGGACTAGGTTATGATTCAAAAGACGTAACTCCAATTATTAAAATGACCTCTTTTAAGAAACGAGTGCCCTCTACTAGCATTAAGGCATTGGATATATACCACATTATGGACAACGATTTACTTGTCGAAGACTTATTT
>VDFB02295921.1:0-10725 GCA_007258455.2 Sequoia sempervirens
ATTGAATGGCTGAAGATCGATGTCCCTTCTGCGTTTTTCTGAACCCTCCGGTTGCGTTGAAGTGAATGAATATTAGTATGTCTATGCAGTTCTAGGTACATAACAATTTTACCAAATCCTTTAATGATTCGTTGCCTTATGGAAAACTATGATTGCAGAGATCAATGCCCAATAACCAGCCAATGGCGCAGAACAAGTGACAGGAACTTGCAACTCTACCCATCCCCTGCGAGTCATCGGACCAGATCCCTGATTTTTTTTCTTGGTAACCCTTCAAAATTCCCCCCATGCCGCAGTTACCAGCATCCTTCCCCTAAAATTAACTCTCATCCTCCTTATCCCTTCATTCCATATTCTATAATTAGCTTAGTATTGATTTTTGCATGTTCTGCGCTGCTTTTAATTTTGTAACTACTTTTTGAAGATTCCCTGCCTTTTTCTATTTTTCTTGCTTTTCACAAGAGTTCGAGACTTATCTTTTTAAATTTTATTAACCTTCACTTCCCCTTCCTTACAAAATCATTATCCTTCCATAAAAAGAAATTACCAATATGACTTCACTGTAACTTCTAGGAAAGCAATTTATCAAATTATTTTTTTAATTTCCTTAATAATTCATTAAATTAATTTATTAGTTTATTATTTTTATTTCTAATTCATTTAAATTACATAAAGCTTGATTTTTAATTAAATTACATAGTTAAACAAAATCATACAAAAATATTACTTTTAGCAAAATCATAAGTGGACGCTTACTCCAACACCCAGAGAGGCTGATACAGAGGGGCATTACATCCTCCCCCCCAAGACTTTGACTTACTCTTGGAAGTCGACCTCAAGCATAAACATTGTAACACAATAGCTGACAACAATATCAACAGTCATAAAGTCTTGATTGAGCAAGAAAATTAAACAACTTTAAGAAAAGAAAAGATACCAAAAATGAAGATGGGATGGCAACAGGCCACAAGGACGAGGTGACGAACAAGGTTGGGGAAACTTTCTTGTTAGCTCCTATTTTCCACGTCAAACCCATTGGGTGGTTTATAATGCTCGCCCTGTCCTAACAAAGCAGGTGGAATCGAGGCTCAGTTCCTGCAATCTTGCATACATACACACATTGTGCACAACATATATATATATATATATATATATATATATATATCAAATAAACCTAGTGTAGAGGGAATTGCAATGTTGTATGCCTCTCACCAATGAGTGATACAACATTGTCCTTCTAACACACTACCATCAATGAAACATCATAAATGATCATTAATACAATTACTAATCAAATGAAAACATTTTATTAAGTCCACATGCTAAACATAACCAATTAATTACCTTCATCCTCGAGATTTGAAGCTGAATACCTGAAAATCATAAACTAAGTTGGAAACATAACACATTAGTACTAAACATTGAAGAGGATTCTTTACCCTCGATATGCCACATCTCCATAAAACACAACATAATTATCCACACACGCACATACTCTCGTTAAATATCATTATTTTCACACCAAATCTCACAATAATTTGAACAAAAGGAAAAATTTAACACCTTCACAGATTCAAGGAAACATAGTTCATCACTGAGGGACAACTAGATGGAAAATTCCATGCACTCATGACATATTCACACCCATAACTCACATCACTGGAAACCACATCACACAACAACACAAGGGTCCATAGTGCATCCCTGATGGGAAGGATATCGGTGCATTGTGCACTACACCGAGGGTCCTATCCTTTCCCATCAGTTTCCTGCACCATCTACTTGACACCAGCTAACAGAAGAACTCAGGTTCACAACCATGACAATAGAAAAGTGAAACTCAAGACTCAAGGGTCTAGGCACAAGGTTACATAGTGAGCACACATAGTGCCTAGTGTATGAACCTAGGCTCTACGATGCCATGTTATAACACCCATGGTATTCCTGCAGACTTCGAAATGAACACAATAAATTTTTTTTCGATGTTCTAAACGCCGCATGCTTGATGTACATTCAAAATCCGGAAGTCTGTAAAACTTAATTAAACAAATTCCTTACACTTCGTCCCTTGGGGTTTTTATAAAGATTCCATGAACTTAATTGCATACATAATAAACCAATAAAGTAATGGCCAAAGGGAATGGCTTGTGGAAAAACAGAGCATTCAGCCGATATAACCGCGTGATAAAATCTTTGGCGAAACCATCTATGTACATAGATGTATACATGATTAACTCGTACATTGAAGATGAAAGCTTTAACTTCAAAACGGCCAATAGCCACGCAAGGGTTTTGTCATTGCATTTACAATACAATTATTCAAGAGATGTACGTGATACAAAGGTGAACTTCCCAGAGCAGAAGATGAACCATACAACAGATAACATGATGCAAATGAGCAGTTAGAGGTGCAAGTATCTTAAGCTGGCTCCAAGTCAAATACAACTACCCAGGTCACATGAAAGATCCAGCACCTCGATCGCCAGTGGGTTTATTTGGGGTTGCCTTACGTTCCACACGCATTACGTGGGTGAAGACTGCACCCCATGCTAAAGAGCTGACAAGAAAGAGTCCTCAACCAAGAACATCCAAACACGGAACCACAAGACTCAACATCATACAAAAGTATCATAAAACTCAAGGATTACAATGACATAATCAAAAACATTCATGAGTCAACATAATAACTTAAAGTCATAAATTTCATCACATAAACAAAGCAATAACCAGTAAATAAGTAACCAAAGGATGATCATGAAACATTTCCATATCAAGCTGAAATAATAAATAGAATACAATACCAGAGGCAATAATGAAGCAAGACAAATGGGTGTCAAGTGGAGAGTGTCATCGCATAGCTTTCATGGGATCTCCTGGCCCTTCCTCCAACTTGAGGCGCCGACACCCATCTATGGATCTCAGCTCTTTATATCCTGCGCGAGTCGCGACACCATAGGGTAGCTCATGTGAACCGATTCCAAAGAGCAGCGGCAGAAACCGACTGGGGGTGTCTGATGGAAGTCCGCCATGCAGCATAGCTCATGGGATCTCTAGCCCTTCCTCCAACTAAAGGCGTAGAGCACCCATCGCAGCTCTCAGCCTTCCTCCTGCCAGAGACGCGGCACCGCCGGAGCGTATGCGGAGCCAATAACCTCTCATGGGGACAAGGTTATGACTTTTCCGACCATGGCCTTCTCAGTCTATCATTAGTCTATGATAGCCCTAATGCATAGACGAGGCATCCAATATTTATTATCTTGTGTGTTTTACTACCCATCCCCCTAAATTCTATTTATAGGTTATCACTTGTTTAACTACTCTTACGTGGGTTCTCCTGTGCACTTCCTCTTACTCGAGGCGCTGGCCCCCACGAAGAGCCATTCTCCCTAGAGACCCAACAAACATCAAACCAAAATCCAAGGGTTGTACAATGTAACAAGAACATTATATCACAACAGAGAAACATGCGAGGCATTACCCATCTCACTATAAACACATAATCAAAGTCTCAACAATTCCTGTACAACCCTTTCAAAATCATGAAACCAAAACACTTGCCACATCAAGGGCACATAAAGAGAGAAAATCAACTGTCAATCATCTCAAGCCTCTGGAAACCAAAAAGAATGACAACCCATAAACGAGGGTAAAAAGAAGCAACAAGAGTTTTTCCCCAATAATTCCAACACATGGATAAAATTTCCCTCAAATATGAGATTAACTCAGAAAAGCCATAAAAAAAAGAAGATTCATCAAGACCCATCCACAAATCAATCAACCCTAAAACACAAATACAATCCACATATCAACAATGGTGTCACCTCAAAAAGGGAATCACAAAAGAAAATCAACCTTTAATTCAACAAAATCACTTAATATCCAAAAGCCACCAACTAGGCATTCCACAGGAGATCTCAATTTTCTCCTCACAAGAGCCCCTTGTAGTGGCACACAAATCACCTTCACAAATTCAGCAACATGACAATGACAACAATAATCCATTTACATTCCCAAATAAAAACCAACCTACTCAACAACAAAACAATTACAATCTCAAGGTTCTAAATAACTATCCATATAAGAACCTCATTGATTAGAAACTCGAATTGTCATAAAATGATCCACTAGCTAACAATCCAAATGAAATAATTAAGAATGAAAAACTCAATTGAAGGAACAATTTATTTCGTTGATTCAAGTTTATAAGACTAACATAATGAAGTCAAATAGGGTTTACTACAATACTTAACCATGGCCAAGGATACACAATTCCATAAGAGTTCAGTACAAACACCCATGACACGATACTCAACAATTACTTAATTAGAATTATAAGGAATTCAACAATCTATACATTTCTACTCTATTTTATTTATTAAATAAATCCTTCTTGACTATCAATTCTCTTTTATTCCTAACTGGTTTTCCTATCTACAAACTGCTTCCACATGTTTCACCTTCAGCCATAAAACACCATAATTCTAAGAACTACCAAAGTGACATTTATACCATAATAATTCACATTCTAAGATTTATATGACTTTATATATATTTATATGACTTACGAACAATGCTTAGATTGAGCCTTTGGATGAAGTAGTACAATTGATTTAAATGATAGTGATTTTATATTAAATTATTATATAATATCATTTGACTTATTAAATGTACAATCTCTAACATATACACAATCTCAAGCATAAGGCAAAACTTTACAAGCAACAATCTCAGTATTAATTCTAAGAGAAAGTCTGTGGTGCACACATAAGGTATCAGGGAAGAATGTCAACCCACTGCCTATGGCCTTAAAAAGGTTATTACACATGAATTGGAAGAGTAACGATAACCTATTTGAGAGCTTGGAGTTGGGGCAGTCATTTAAACTATAACTCACATGACTTTGTAATTGAATGATACTCTAGAAGTTATGCACGTAGAACAAAGGAATCAGTGAGATTATTTAATTTTACTACACCTTTGCAAGTCTAAAAGTTGCAGCTGTGACGGGTTGCCAATGGTTTCAGGGAGACTATTAATTCTGTACAATGCCTCAACTCTAAATGTTGTAACTGTGGCAGGTTGCCAAGTATATTAGAAAGTGAATATTGGAATTTGGAAATATCACCATCTACTTGCATTATTATCAAATCTCAAATGTTATCCACAAGACTGAAGGGAAGGAGAAAGGTGAGGTGCAAGTAGGTGACTTAAGAGCAGGAGAAATAATGTACAACTTTTCTTTCTTTGTTTTTTTTTTTATAAACTTGACGCATTTCAGTTTGGTGGGTAGTTTCCAAGACGTGCTCAAGTTGAAGTTTGGAAAGCAAACTTCACCGCGATCAATGGAAAGCTCCTTTTTATGTTAGTATTTGAAAATATTTTATTTTCAAGTGCTGCAACTACGATAGATTGTCAGTAGCATCAAGCAGGTTATTTATACCTTTACACTTCCTATTATGCTCAAGCGCTGCAGCTTAGACATGTCGACAATGAAATCAAAGAGGTGATTTAAAACTCTACAACATTCTATGTTCAAGTGCTACATCTGTGAGAGGTTCAAAAGAAAAACATGGATGTTATTTAAATCAATACACCGTACCACGTTCTAGTGCTGTTGCTGTGACAGATTACAATAAGAATTAGGGAGATTATTTAAACCTTTATACCCCTCCACAGTCTAAATACTATGACAAGGCATGTGAGCTGTTCATAGAATACCTCAAAGAAATATTGATCACATGTTATGTGAGGGTCACAGGATATACACAAAATGGATTTTTTTTAAATGCTTTCATTATAAGACCTGAAACGGAATTTACAGAAGTGAAGCCAGGCGGGGAAGGTTTAGAGCAGTAAAACAATGGTTGCAAATCACTTGGGACCCCATACGCACACACACTGCCAGAATCTCAGAATGTTAGACTGTGTAATCTAAAGAAATGCAAGGAAAAGTGCAAAGGGTGGTTGCTAGAAGGGGTAGGCAGTAAACATAATCGGTCTCCCTTATAAGGTTGAACAAAACAACAGACTCAAATAACCTACAATCTCAGCATAGTTGGACAAAATTTTGAAAATGAAAATAATCGATTGCCACTTATAAGGTATAAATTGAACTCTATCCATAAAGGATATTCACCAAATTTAAAACGCAGAGCAAAATATTATAAGTATTATGCAGGAATTTAACAATACTCAATGACATCAAGCACCAACAAAACAACATCGAATATCAAGCATTCCACAACTATCAAAAGGGGAACAAATCGAATACTATGCAAAACATGTACATCGAGTCATAAAATTGAATGCCAAGGAAATTACATGCTCATAGAAATCCAAATGCTTACCTTAACGAATGTCGAAGATAGAGAAAGATCTGTCAAAGACTTTTTCTGGAATAGTTCCATTGAATGGCTGAAGATCGATGTCCCTTATGCGTTTTTCTAAACCCCCCGGTTGTGTTGAAGTGAATGAATATCAGTATGTCTATGTAGTTCTAGGTACATAACAGTTTTACCAAATACTTTAATGATTCGTTGCCTTATGGACAGCTATGATTACAGAGATCAATGCCCAATAACCAGCCAATGGCGCAGAACAAGTGACAGGAACTTGCAACTCTACCCATCCCCTGCGAGTCATCGGACCAGATCCCTAATATTTTTTTTCTCTGTAACCCTTCAAAATTCCCCCCATGCTGCAGTTACCAGCATCCTTCCCCTAAAATTAACTCTCACCCTCCTTATCCCTTCATTCCATATTCTATAATTAGCTTAGTATTGATTTTTGCATGTTCTGCATTGCTTTTAATTTTGTAACTACTTTCCAAAGATTCCCTGCCTTTTTCTATTTTTCTTGCCTTTCACAAGAGTTCGAGACTTATCTTTTTAAATTTTATTAACCTTCACTTCGCCTTCCTTACTAAATCATTATCCTTCCATAAAAATAAATTACCAATATGACTTAACTGTAACTTCCAGTAAAGCAATTTATCAAATTATTTTTTTAATTTCCTTAATAATTCATTAAATTAATTTATTAGTTTATTATTTTTATTTCTAATTTATTTAAATTACATAAAGCTTGATTTTTAATTAAATTACCTAGTTAAACAAAATCATACAAAAATATTACTTTGAGCGAAATCATAAGTGGATGCTTACTCCAACACCCAGAGAGGCTGATACAGAGGAGCATTACAGCACATGGGGTGCCCACATGGAAGGTGGAACCCACCTTGCTTCAGTTAACTATTTGGAGGATTGATAAAACTTTAGTAATGCATGTTTTGATCCTACAAATTGGGGATTGATATTTACATGAGTGTTGTGGCACTATCAATTCAGTTCAGTTCAATTATGGTTCAATTATCTTCAGTTGCATGTAGTTATTTTGAGTTGAATGCTAGTTGAATTTAGTTGACTTGAGTTGCATGACTAATGACTTGAGTTGCATGAAAAATAACAAGTGGATACTTTCAGTTAAGTGGGGATGATCAATCATGCATATTGTTTGCATGAATTGGTGGAGAGATATGTTTCAGTTAACTAAGATTGACTTGGGACCACCTTGGGTGCCTAAGTTGGCATCTTTCAGTTAACACCTTTTGCATGAGAAGATATTTACAAGGTTGAGTCAAGTGGGCCCATTCTTGGGTGCCAACTTTGAGGTGAAGTTTGCAAGATATTTTCTTGACCAAAGTTCAATTAAGTGTTCAGTTTGGGGCACCTAAATTGAGGAAGACTTTGGTTTGAATTCAGATTACATTGTGGAACTCTACTTTCCCAATCTAGGCATATATTTTTGTGAGGATATTTATGCTCTTGTATTGTACAACTCTTATGAGTTTACATGCTAATTTATTGTCTATTAATTGCAACAAGTGTATGAGAGTTCTATGAAATTTTATTGTAGGTTGTGAAGAAGGATTGTTGAAGGCAAATGAAGCATATCAATCAAGGATTGATATAGTATTATTGTAATCTTGTTCTAATGTTAAATAATACAAGAAATATTGATTCTAGTGGAGTTTTTTCCCAAAAGGGTTTCTCCACATATATGTTGTGTCACTTCTATCTTCTTATCTCATTCTTCTACAATCTTCTGCCTCTTTCTACAATTGGTAAAATTGATCTAAACATATTAATGATACACAAAGAATTGTGACAAAGAAGACTTAATTAAATCTGCAGTCTCATAGTTTTACAAGTTTTAAGCTACAATATTACCTTCATTTTCAACAAGTCCAACTTGGCGTCTGATTACCAAGTAAGGAGTTGAAAATGTTGAGAGAGTCTCCCTCAACCCATAACTTAGAATAACCCCTATCCAACACATACTTGATGCTGATTAATGCAACTTAGGCCTCAACGTGATGATTGGTCTGGTTTCCAAATCTCTGACAATGTTATTACTTTATATTTCAATAATTTTTGCAAGATTCTATTATATGATTCTAATAATATAGTAAATTTTTTATTACAGCCTATATTATTTTTTTCTTTATCATGAACTTGTTCTTGCTAGAGCCTAACATGACCGATCGACCATCTTGAAACAATCAAGAGGATGAATCCCCAAACTAGACAACCGCTTGATTGTATTCTCTCAAAGCAACACCCAGATGCATGAAAGACAAATATTTCATTAAAATAAAATTTTATTGCAGTGTAGGCTACAAGTTCCTGATAACACTTTTTGAGTATCAAAATTAGGCAAAGGATAATAAATTTGAGCAAATATAGCCTGATATCGAGCTATGAAATCAGTTAACTTCTCATGGGTTCCTTGCTTGAATCAAACAAGATCGTTAAAAGAGATCTTCCGCCCAATGTTCGCCTAAAATTATTGGAGAAACTAATTAACCAGCTAGTCAAAAGAGAAAATGGAATTTTCAAGCAAGGCATAGTACCATTCCAAGGTAGCATCCTTGAGGGAACACATGAATAGCTTGGCCAAGAGAGCATCATTATGAAAGAAATCAGTACACAATGCATTGAAGGATGAGACATGCATCCATAGATCCCCACAACCATTATAATTTTTGAGTTTTGAGATCTCCACCCATTGAGGGATATGAGTGTTTAGAATGGAAATAGAAAGAGGAACAAAATGGTTGAAACATAAGCTGGGAGGAAGAACTGGTCAAATTCACTAATTGATTCTACATGCGCCCCATGTTTTGTAAAAGAGCATTGAGGACTAGATCAACAGACGATGTATGACTAGTAGAACCACCAATGCCCACATCGGTAGAGCCCCCAGTGCCAACACCACTAGGGACACCAACACCAATACCAAAAGAGGCACCGACACCAACGTCGATAGAGGCACTAGTACCAGAAATAGGGATACTATGAACTTCAGGTGTAGAATAATTGAAACCCAAAGGCACCCTATTTACTTTAACAATTTGATTATTCTTAGGTCTGGTGTTAGTGTTAGTAAAGGGACCCATGCCATCCATACACATCGATACCCCAGGTATCAAGATTTCCATCTATTTCCTAGCGATCTCTGATCCCATATCCTGAGTAGCATTCAAGGTAGAGGTGTAGGAGGGAACACAGGTCTCTACAATATCCCTTGAAGGAGTTATAGATCCCTTCAATCTTTAATTAACATATCTTTCAAATTTTCAACCATGGGAGCTGCTTGGGAAAAAGCCTGATCTCCTACCAAGAAACCTGTGAGTTGCTCGAGTCTCATCTCCAAGGAGTCAACCTACTCTATAGGGACTCTGAGAGAAGTTTCATCTTCTAAGGAGGAGTCAAAGGCTGAGGGTGAGGCAAGAGGGGTAGGAGCATGAGTTTTAGCTTCTATGATAGGAGGATTGTATCCAAGGAGAGTCCCATAGTTTACTCCTCAAAGGTAGGGCCAAAACAGGGAGGAATGAACCTCTTGGATCTCGTGTCTAAATTTTAGTAACTTCTTCTAACAACATGGCCGAAGTAGTTGAATGGGGCGTAAATCTCATAAAGAGCATCACAGTGCACTACCAACTTTATGTCCTAACACATGAGAAAAATTTATGAAATAAGGAAAATGAGAGAAGGATAGTTTCATGTCAAGTTCACCAAAATGTGAATGAGGGAATTCACTAATCCCAAGTCCCAAGACAAACAAGGTCTAAAGGGAGCAAATTGACCTTGATCACCTCAATGGTAAAGGTTAAAAGATAGAGTGGTGAATGAAGGATAAGCTAGACTATGTTTTAGGTTTCAATGATAAAGGTTAAAAGATGGAGTGGTGAATGAAGGATAAGCTAAACTATGTTTTAGGTTCTCAAGATGGAAAATTTTAGGAATTGGGTGAATAGACCATAGATATCTCAGACAACAAAATGACTAGCTCTTGGCCAAAGGATGACAATGCAAGAAGTGGATGATAGCACAACACGTTGTCATCTCAGGGATGCATTGGCATCTCGTACGAACAAAGAGCAGAGTCTGTAATCCAAACACTCAAGGTGTGTTATCAACTTGAGAGCTGGAATACGATAGTTTTATAAGGAATGACGAAATGCTACAAATGCATAAAAAGGATAAACTAATACAACAAGAAGAATACTATTTTATGTAAAATAAACTAACTAAAAACAAAATGGCAAGTAGAGAGATAAAGAAATGCAACTCACCATAAGTCTAGCCTCCTGCAAGCTCCTCACGAACAAAACACTTGCACACACATGAATGCAAAATTTTTGGGGCTGTCTTTTGGAGTTTT
>VDFB02295922.1:0-26860 GCA_007258455.2 Sequoia sempervirens
AATTGAAACCCAAAGGCACCCTATTTACTTTAACAATTTGATTATTCTTAGGTCTGGTGTTAGTGTTAGTAAAGGGACCCATGCCATCCATACACATCGATACCCCAGGTATCAAGATTTCCATCTATTTCCTAGCGATCTCTGATCCCATATCCTGAGTAGCATTCAAGGTAGAGGTGTAGGAGGGAACACAGGTCTCTACAATATCCCTTGAAGGAGTTATAGATCCCTTCAATCTTTAATTAACATATCTTTCAAATTTTCAACCATGGGAGCTGCTTGGGAAAAAGCCTGATCTCCTACCAAGAAACCTGTGAGTTGCTTGAGTCTCATCTCCAAGGAGTCAACCTACTCTATAGGGACTCTGAGAGAAGTTTCATCTTCTAAGGAGGAGTCAAAGGCTGAGGGTGAGGCAAGAGGGGTAGGAGCATGAGTTTTAGCTTCTATGATAGGAGGATTGTATCCAAGGAGAGTCCCATAGTTTACTCCTCGAAGGTAGGGCCAAAATAGGGAGGAATGAACCTCTTGGATCTCATGTCTAAATTTAAGTAACTTCTTCTAACAACATGGCTGAAGTAGTTGAATGGGGCGTAAATCTCATAAAGAGCATCACAATGCACTACCAACTTTATGTCCTAACACATGAGAAAAATTCACGAAATAAGGAAAATGAGAGAAGGATAGTTTCATGTCAAGTTCACCAAAATGTGAATGAGGGAATTCACTAATCCCAAGTCCCAAGACAAACAAGGTCTAAAGGGAGAAAATTGACCTTGATCACCTCAATGGTAAAGGTTAAAAGATAGAGTGGTGAATGAAGGATAAGCTAGACTATGTTTTAGGTTTCAATGATAAAGGTTAAAAGACGGAGTGGTGAATGAAGGATAAGCTAAACTATGTTTTAGGTTCTCAAGATGGAGAATTTTAGGAATTGGGTGAATAGACCATAGATATCTCAGACAACAAAATGACTAGCTCTTGGCCAAAGGATGACAATGCAAGAAGTGGATGATAGCACAACACGTTGTCATCTCAGGGATGCATTGGCATCTCGTACGAACAAAGAGCAGAGTCTATAATCCAAACACTCAAGGTGTGTTATCAACTTGAGAGCTGGAATACGATAGTTTTATAAGGAATGACGAAATGCTACAAATGCATAAAAAGGATAAACTAATACAACAAGAAGAATACTATTTTATGTAAAATAAACTAACTAAAAACAAAATGGCAAGTAGAGAGATAAAGAAATGCAACTCACCGTAAGTCTAGCCTCCTGCAAGCTCCTCAAGAACAAAACACTTGCACACACATGAATACAAAATTTTTGGGGCTGTCTTTTGGAGTTTTCCTAAGCTAAACCCCCAATTTGGTGTTTCCACCTCCACGAACAGCCAGATAGACCACAATAGAGAAAATATGATAAAGAAAGAAGTAGACAAGACTTATAGAAAACAAAGACAACAATATGTTGACTATAAGATTGATAATGCAACAAAATAAAAAGAGTTACCCTCCCTTCTACAAGCTTGGAGAAGCTAAGAGGAAGGACAAGAGCTTCAAGAGTACAAGATGAACATGCAAGAGCGATGGAGCTTGAACCTTGCAAGCAAATGGTGTAGATAGAATGGAAGCAAGAATGGAGTGGAAGAATTGGGAGTGGAGTGAGTGGAATGTGAGAGAGTGAAGAGTTTGAGTTGAATGGAATGAGAAAGTGTGTTCAAATGAGAGTTTGGAGGAAAAAGAGTAATTTTTGGGTGAGTCTGCAGTCGTAGGGGGCATTATACTTCGCAGGTGACACAAAATGTAACATTCCAACATCCACTGACCTAAGAATCTGTCAAGGATGTTCACGTGACACATAAATGTCTACATGGTATAGAAGTGTCCTAGTCAAAATTACCTCCATTGACGGTAAAAGATAAGATATGAAAAGGATAAAAGGCTTAGAGCGATGGGTTTTAGCATTATTAATTCTATAAGGCTAAAGTAAGGTTGTGTTATGGGAAATTGCAGTCGGGTGCAATTTTATGCCATAAGAACATTTAAATACTTTTTGGGTATAATTTGAATATATTTTATTTAATTAAGTGATCCACTAAGATCCCCATTATAGTCAACTCCTATGCCCACTATATGACCCTGCTCCACTATAGGGTCCTCTCCCTTAATTTTAAAAATTATAGACAAAATTATTATTTTTTGGTTGGGGATTGAAACATCATACAACCTTGTGCATTTTCATTGATTATTCAATATTATTCAATTATAGCAATTAGATATATAGGACACATTGACATATTATTTTTCTATACTCAAATTTTTAAGTATATAAAAAAAATATAAAATGTAAACATTTTATTAAATGTATTATTTTTTTTATATAGAAATTAGTGAAATCAATTTTTACTATAGAGTAATAGAAAAATAGTTAGAATTAAAAAATACATTTCATAATTGAAATTTAATCTTATCTAAAATTTATTTTAATTAAATTCTATCATGTCTTAAATTTTGAATTTGGTATCAGAGATAATCTCATTATGAATGTACCTTAGAGGGTCTTGAAATTGAAATATACTTCTTCATGGAACTTAAAAGTTTCCATCATGAAAGGATAAATGGCTTAATGTTGGAAAATCTCACTAGCCACAAGTAGGTTTTAAGTTTGTGTGTCAAGCCTATCCAATACTCTTATTAATGTACCTATAATTCCTTGTAGAATAAAATACAATCCTTATCGCAAAGAAGTAAAATAAATAAATTTATATATATATATATTCCTAAAATGACTTACATAAATCTTATACATGATGGTGTACATACAATACAAGTTCTTGGAAATGAATCTACACATTTACATTGTTTATTAAGTTGAGCTCCTTTAGTGAATGCTAGTTCATTCAATATTTAGGAAATAAATGAACTTCATTAATTACCAATTTTTGGTAGGGATGAAGTGTAAAGTTATGATTGACTATTTGACCATTGAAGACTTTGATGTTTAGGTGGAGAGTAGAGAGATGAAATAGCTTATGCACAAACCTGTCTATATAGTCCACTATGTTTGTATCATGATTCACGCAATAACCAAAAATGGATAGAAATAAAGGAAATTCCGCCAAAAAATAGTATTTTAATATTGAGGTCATAAATTGATAATAAAATTTAAAATAATTTCATTTGATATTTTTAAAGAATATTAAGCTGAGAATAAAATTAGTACAAAATAAAAGATTATTAAAGTTGAGAATGAAATTAATATAACACTATTCAAATTATCAACAAATATTTCTACAATCAAGCAATTATTAGGTTAGGCACAAATATAGGAAATTTAAAGAAAAGTGCCTTTATCTTTTGGCGTTGACTAATAGAAGATGATGGCATGATTATCTTTTCATGTGTGTGATCCTCTCATATGAGGAAATTCAATGTTACCAAGGAGATTTCTCAAAGCATGGTAATCATGTCCTTCACGAAACCCTTATTATTGAAGTTGGGATCAATACATAGACTTAAAAAAAAATCTACAAAACATTATCTTTGCACCACCATACATGTGTTTCACCTACACAAAGTCTTTTCACAAGAATATTAAAAACCATTCTTGTTGTAGTTTCGTAAGTTGTCACCCTTGAAAATTTCACACTATGTTTTGCTCCCCCTTAATTTATTGGACCTAATTGAACACCTAATTTCCTAAATTATGTATTCCATGGCCCATTTTTAATAATTACCAACAAATTTCAAGCTGAAAACAAATGCATTCATCCAATACTTTTCCCTCAACACCTTAATTTCCAAAAAATAGGGTTGGGACATAGACGCCCTATGGAGAATAGGTCCCATTATGGTGAAAGTGTCTCCCTTTCTTGGCTCCAAATTCAAATATGTCAATGTGGGAACTTTAATATTTGCAATTCAAGTGTCCAAAGTTGGCCATTGGGATTTAATTTGTGGAAATTGAATAATTGCATATAAATACCTAGTTATTACATCATTTCAAATCTAACGAGTAATTATTGGAGAAATTATTGTCAAGAGCATTATCAAGCAATTCAAGAGAAATTTTTTAGTGATTTATGACAAAAATTCAAGATCCAAGAATCATGTCAAATCATATGCGAGTTTATGCATGTTTATGTTATTATTCTTTGTGAAGAGTAACCCATTTGTAGGTCTCCAAGCAATTCAAGAAAATCAAGCAAGAAAGATCCAAAACTTGAGGAGATGTGCATGAATTTAGTCCTTCAAGGAAGCCATTGAAGTGTGGTGAGTTGCATCATTTTGTTGATTCACCATTCCTTCCTATCACTTATCCTTTTACCATTGACATTGCCATTGTGGAAGTTGAAACACTAACATAGGGTTTGACTAAGGAAAGCCCCTAAATGGCACAACCCTTCATCTCTCTTTGAATGTGCAGGTTTTAGTTTTGAAGGAGATTGGAGGAAGTTTGGAGATCAATTATCCATTATTGCAATCAAAACCCTACACCTTAACATTCACGAAAAACTCATTTATAAAAATATTTGATAGTGATATGACAAATTTGTAGGTGAAAATGGAAAGCTTTGATCCGACATTAGAGGACTATGAAAACATATATGAAATTTACAAGGACACATACACCTAGGGTGAATTAGTCCTCCAAAAATAGGCTCAAATTTACACCACAGGTGCACAGTGTCCTACTTTGTTCATTTCTTCTATCCGAATTTGTCTATGAATTTCTATGTTTACTATATTTACATCAAAATTGGGACTTGCATCATTAACCTAGTTAGATAATTGCATTTCATCCCTAAATTCATTCTAGATTTGGTCAAGGTCTGATTGACTCACCTTTCAAGTTGTAATTCAATCATATATCTTATCCAAGTCCATCAAACCCCCACAATCATACCATTTCCATCCCCATTTTTTTAATGATAAATGGGAAAAGGTGCCAAACCCTAAAGAGTGAAAATATCCAAAGGAGTGTTCCTTTTTCCCAAAATTTCATTTTGATGAACTCAACATATTAACATTATATACCTTTTGAAATTTGAAGCAATTGACCCTAGATCTAGGCTTTACATTAAATTATCTTTCATTGTTCATTTAGGCATTCATTTTTCATCATAAAAGACATAAAAATTCAAAAAAATTACATATAATATTGCATCATAGGTTGCACTAGGGTTAATTTTAGTCATTCTATCTCATATCTACATTCTAATTGCATCTATAAATATGCATTAGGTCACTGAAATTTGAAATTGTTCATTGTATCCATTTAGGTATCTTTCATATAGCTCTAAAAGTGAAAAATTGCATTGTTTTGCTTCAAAATTGTATCAAAATCATCTTTTTTAGAATTTTGCATATTAGAATTAGTCAATTGTTAGATTTTATATCTAGAAAATACATTCAAAATTTTCATTTATTGTTCAAACATTTTCAACATTATTATACACTTGCATTTTGAATTACATTGTCATAAATTGACCAAATTCTAGAAAGATATTCACTGTCAGACCTGTTTGCATACAAACCCAAGAGCCTTAAACAATATCATAAATAGTCAAACTTTCAATTTTTTGAAGCCCTATCTAAGACACAGATGCTCTGGGCATCTTTGTCCTACTATTTTTGGCTCAAATTTCTATGAAAAATCCCTATTAGGATCCTCTATCTAAATCTTTTGTTTGTTTTCCCATGTGCTCTTGCATATCAGTTTGAACCTCATTACAATAATATTGGGCTAGTGTTTCATAAAAATATTGATTTCCTTGAAATCCTCGGTTGATGTTTCATGTTGTGTGTTTGGAAACGATCCTAACTTAGCTTATGCTCCACCCTCTCCCAATGCATATCTTCTTAATGAAGACATCTTGGTTCAAGACGAGGAGATCATGAATGAATTTTTACATCTCTATGTAACCTCGATAATAAAGTGATATTTTATCTGTAATACCCCTCATGCTACTATTTGATTTTGACATTTACTGTGGTTTTGTTTGGCACATTGTGATTTTGGTTGATACTGTTGCTATTATGTGTGGTAGATTAGACTATTACTATACTCTTATGATGCCATGGATATTGTGATGACATTTTATTATGATCATTTGATGGAGTTATTTGGAATGCAGTAGACTATAGAATAGTAATTTATGATGTGGTGTAAAATTATAATGCTTTATATGATGATATGTTTTGGTGAGGGGACAGGTAGCATCACTCGTTCGCGAGCCCCTGCTACGCTGTGAATCCTCCTCACAATGCTTTGATTTTATGTATATTGTATATCACCTTGTGGATGCAGGCTTTGCAGGAATAAGACTCGATTCCACCTATTTCGGTAGGTCTGGGCGAGCATTGAACCAACCCAACGGCAGGAAGTTGAATATTTGAGGTGACATGAAAAGTAACTCTGTACCAAGGTGTCAACAGTCTTGTATCTTCATGGTTTGTGCATATTGGTCACATTCAATTGTGTAGTTACATTGGTCTTTGTATGATTTTATGATTTGTCTAAAGTAGTGAATGGTCTTATGCGGTAAATTAAATAATTAAGTAATTAATAAAATAAAACATAAATAAATATGGCAATAAATAAATATTGATAATAAAAATATTACTTTTATTTTGAGTCTCTCAATGGTTGATTTTAATAAGTAATTATTTAATAAAGAATTGTGGAGATGATGAATATTTATATATTTGTTCATGTTGTGGATTTAAAATTTATTTAGTTTTAATTAAATGCATGAAAATGAAAATGTATTATGGGAAAAGCATCAATGAATATTAATTGGTTTTATTTCTTGAAATGTGTCCTCTGGTATTCATGGGAAGAGGAAATTGAAGGGATTCATGGGAATGGATTTTAAGAGGAGGTTTTTTTGGAAGGCTGGATAAATTTTATCTTCAATCATTTTTCTGCCCTTGGTTCTTTTCTGTTTTTGGAGAAATTGGTGTAGAGGAAGGAAGGTTTGGATCCGTTGCTGGAAGATTTGCAGCAAAGGAAGTAGTGCAGCAAGAGGACCAAGCTTCTTCAATCTTCTGCAAGCGAAGGACGCCAGGTTCCTTCTTTTAATTTATTTATCTTCTGTTAAATAGGAATTTGTGTTTGTAAATGAAATTTATATTTAGGGTTGAAAATTAGATAATGACAGGAAGAAAATTTATTGGGGTTACAGTTTAATCAAAGAAAATTGGGGATTGTTATTTGATTGATGAAATCTCTGGGGTTTCTGGGTTGTGGCTGTTTATTTAAAAAGAAAAAAGAAAAAAGAAGAGGGGTTTTTATTGCAATATGAGAATTAAACAGCATTCTGTTATTTCATTTTGTTTTAAAAATTTTGTTATTGTTTTGAAAACAATTACCTTTCCTCGGATTGCTGGTTCATATATATATTTCTTTATAAAACATTTTATTTCAAACATGCACAGTGAATTGCATGTGTACAATAATTCTCTGTTACTGTAATATTCGAATCTCTATAAATATATATACATATATATATATATATATATATATATTAGATATATATATATATACATATACATAAATATATATATATATATTTTTAATCGAATGAAATTTGAATGGAAATTCAAAATTCTTAGAAACCCATGTTATTTCTTCCATCGCTCTGTGTGCGGAATTCTGTATTGAATTTATGTTATGTATTTTATGGCTGTGTGGGGGATGGCTTCGACCGTACCCACCACACTGCCATCATCGGCCGTCGGTACCGTCGGTACCATGGACAGTCTAGACTGTCCACGGCCGGCGGGGTCCAGTCCTCTATGCATTTGTTGGGATTAAATCCCCATTTAAATTTTAATGTTTGTGAATATAATTTTTAATATGCGATTTTTATATATTAAAATTCTGTGCGGATTTTTATTTGGATATATATATATATGTATATATATATATTTGTAGATATATATTTATATATATATATAGATTAATTTATTTATTCTGGTTGCAGTATTATTTAATTAATTTCACTGTTATTTAAGAAGAATATATATATATATTGTTTTATTTCTGTTTAATAGATATTCTGTTAATTCAACTGTTAGTTAAAATGTATAAATATATTATGTTTTGTTCTGATTAAAATTATATTTTTTTGTAATTTATCTGTTATCTAGAAAATAGATATTCACAGTTAGATTCTGTTTCTTTTCTATTTAATAATAAAGCAGAAATTTTTACAATGAAAATATTAGTAAATTAGAAAGAGATCTATTTTATTGAATTTACAACTTGGAAAGAATATTGTGGTTAAAACAACATTGTTTATTAATTCTGGTTTTAGTATGATTGCATTTTAGGAATGGAATTTATTTTGTAATCTACTTTGGAATTAAATAGGTTATCTCTTTTAATTATTTATTCTTGAAATTTAATCTTGTTGCATTGTTGGGTTTGGGACACTGTTAATTTCTTGATGTGGGAACCCGTTTGTGTCAACACTTTTGTCTTCCAGAGGATGATGTTTTTGCTGAGTTTTATACTTTTTCACCTTGATTTCTGAGGAGTTATGTTTTATTAATGGGGTGTACCGAATTATGAGATTTTGTTATGGTATTTTTATTTGCGAGATGGTTTATGCCTCGTGTATTGCTTTTGTTGTCATACTTTGATGATTATGATTGGCATGGTACAACCCCTATTTTTGGTGGGTCTCTAGGGAGAGTGGCTCCTCGTGGGGGCCGGCGCCCCGTTTAAGGGGAAGAGCTCAGGATAACCCACGAGTGAGTTAGTAAATAAGTGAAAACCTAATAATTAACTTAGGTGGGTTGGGTAGTAATATCATTGCAAGATTTTAAAAATGGATGCCTCATCTTCATTAGTGCTACTGCAGACTAATGGAAGGCTGAGAAGGCCGTGGTTGGCAAGGTCGTGACCTCGTCCTCACGAGAGGTCTACGGCTCCGCATGAGTCACCCTATGGACCGGCGCCTCCAATTGGGAGGAAGAGCACAGGACAGCCATAGATGGGACCGGCGCCTCCAGTTGGGAGGAAGAGCACAGGACAGCCCATGTAGGACTATGCGATGACACTCTCCCCTAGTTGCCCATGTGTTGTGTTATTGTGTTCCTCTGGAAGTGGGTTATGGGAGTTGATTTAGATTGTTGTTTGAATTGATTTAAATTGATTTAAGATTATTGTTTTGATACCTCTTTAGCATACGTTGTATGATCTCATTTATATTTTATTTACGATCTTGCATCTTTATGACATTGTGATATGGTGTTATTGGTTGCTCATTTTATTTGGTGTATTGTGAGATGGATCTATGTTGGTACTTTTTGTATGGTTGTACTTTTGTTGTCATTCTTGGTCGGAGTTACTTCTCTGTCACCTCTTAGCACGGGGGTGGTCGGGTGGAACGTGCTCCGCACACCGTTGGGTTCCCCATCAGCGTTCGTGGCTTCAGTTTCATCCAGTTGAAGATTTATTCCAGTTGATCTCCTTGTAATTTGATAAACTTGTATATTGTATTCATTCCACATGTTTGGGATTCATGATGTAACTTTAAGGACGATGTAACATTTGAAAGATGATGTAATGTAATTATCTACTTTGTAATTTTAATTGGTTATGAAATGTCTCATGGGTTTATCTTGTGATAGAATTTATGTATGTATTTATATAATGTTGTCATTTATAGTTTCTTGTTTGATATCTTATGAGATGATGTTTAGTAATGTTTATTTTTTCGATGTAACCTCGTGGGGCCCCAAAGGACATGGTTGATTATGTTGTTTGTATGAAGTATATGAGTATGTATATGATCATTTAATATTGGTATGATGATTATTTATCTTTCTTTTAAAAAAAAAAATTTGTGTTCTTTTGTTGTGTGTTCTTTGGGGCTTGCACGGCGGGCGTTACAACTTGGTATCAGAGCCAAGGTTGCACACGCTGGGGTCTCTGGGTAGTTATGTCCGCTAGGTAACCTTTGCGTGTTGGCTCTTGAGCTCATGTGTACCTTTGTCTTGCTGTGCAGAAGCATGCCTAGAGGTAGAGGTAGAGGTAGAGGCCGAGGAAGAGGCCGAGGTGGTGGCCGTGGGGCCAATCAACTGAATCCTTCACCACCAAGTTCTCACGGTCCTGAGTCTGAGGAGCAACAGAATTCTCAGAACAATCCGTCGGATGGTGGACCGAATCCGGAACAGCCGGGGTTGGATGGACAGTTGCAGCATCTGTTGGGTGAGCTTCTTGATAGATTGGGTCCTAGACCTAATGGGGATCAGCCGGTTGAGAGGGAAAGAGAAAGGTCTCCAAGGCACAGGGGAGCTTCAGTTGATCAGGATGCTTTATTAGCTGGTCATATGAGGGATTTAATGAGAACTCATCCACCTACCTTCGATGGCTCTGGAGGAGGGTTGGAAGCCGAGACCTGGTTAATTGATTTGGGCCGATGCTTCGCAATGCACCCCTACGGTAGTAATACCAAGGCTCGATGTGCTGTTATGCATTTGCGGGGTTTCGCGTCCACTTGGTGGCAGCTTGAGGAACAAAAGTTGCATATGAATATTAGTATGGTCACTTGGGAATTTTTCTTGGAAAGGTTCAGGGCTCGCTTCCTCTCAGATCATTGGAGGCAGCGCAGGGCAGATGAATTTCACGATCTTAAGCAAATGGCAATGTCAGTGGAGTAGTATGAACGTCGCTTCTATGAGCTAAAGCAGTATGCAGGGATTAGCCATGATGAAGGGATGTTGGTTTAGCACTTTGTTCAAGGTTTGAACGCACGCATCAGTGGTGGTGTAAGGGTCTTTGAACCTAAGACCATGGAAGTTGTTGTCGAGAAGGCTCGTCTGGTAGAGGAAAACTTGGCCATGGCTTTGGGTGGTCATGTAGGAGTACAGATTGGTAGTGTGCCCGCTCCTAGAGCTGTTTCGCAAGGGGGTCAGACTCAGTCAGCAGGACCTTCTAAAAGTCATTTTGGGCCTTCGAGAGGGGGTCAGCAGCAGCAGTCTCAACCGAAGCACAAGAATGCTACTTCCCAGCAAGGTGGTCAATTTCAGTTTCACAAGGATCGGAACTGGAACCATACAAATTCGGGATAGCCTACACTGAGTTTTCAGTCTGCACCTAGTCGAGGGAGTTTCTAGCAATCGAATGCTCCATCCGGGGGAAGAGGTTTTGGTCGAGGTTCTGGATGTTTCTCGTGTGGGCAGCAAGGGCATATTGCTAGGATGTGTCCTCAAAAGAATGCTTCAGAGTTTAGTCAGAAACCAGCTATGTCTGAGCCGACAGTGGGAGACGCAGGGAGATCTCACCGAGTCTTCGCAACAGTGGATAATCGGTAGGTGGATCATCAGAGCACTGTCATTGAAACTACAGGTTCATTACATAAGTTTAACATTTCAGTACTTTTTGATTCTGGTGCATCTGATTCTTTTATCTCTCCTTTAGTTGTTGAGCGATGTAAACTGGGGGCAATAAGGCAAAGCGAAAAGTGGCAAGTTGAGTTAGCTTCAGGATCTAAGGTTGTGGTTGAGAAGCTTGTGCAAGGTTGTAGGTTAGAGTTAGGGGCCATGTCAACTAAGGTGGATCTCAAAATTCTTCCACTTGGTTCTTATGATGTAGTCTTGGGCATGGATTGGCTAAGCTCACATCGTGCTTTGATTGATTTCCGCCGTAAGGCAGTGCGGTGTGTGGATGATTTTGGTAAAGAGGGATGGAATTTTTGTGTGAGTAACATTTTGAGGTTAAGTATGGCCCGCGGGTAAGGGAAAATGGTGGTCATCAAGCTGGCGAGGCATGAGGTTTCCCACTGTCTCTTTGAGAGGCGGATTGAAGAGTCGCATTCGCAGCCCTTCCTCTGATAGCTGGTATCCGTAGGTGAAAGCCGAGGGTAGAATCGTGCAGAGCTTTGGAGGGAAATTTGTCAATATTCGCTAGATTCAGATGGTGCTTTATGCTTTCCTGTTGTGGCAGCCTTCTTCTGAGGTCTTCAGACATTGATTTTGTTAAAAATATCGGGCCTTTACGCAGCCTCATCCTCGAGTTAAGAAAATGTGGTGCGGATCTTCGTTTACCTATTTTTGGTCGAATGAAGCTTGGATATCGCTGGATTTCTAGGCTCACGGGTCTTGAATGTCAGAGAGTGAAGGCTGAACATCATCATCCAGCAGGATTTCTACAGCCTCACCTTGTTCCGGAGTGGAAATGGGATGTTATTTCCATGGATTTCATTGTTGGGTTGCCTATGTCATCTAGACAGCATGATGCTATTATGGTCACAGTGGATAGATTGACTAAGGTAGCTCATTTTTCTCCTATTCGATCGTCATATACGACATCTTATGTTGCTAAGGTGTTCATGAATGATATAGTTAGATTGCATGGGATACCGCGGAGGATCATTTCTGACAGAGATCCGGTATTCACGTCTGCTTTGTGGACATCCTTGCAGCAGTCTTTGGGAACGAAATTGAACTTCAGTTCTGCTTATCATCCTGAGACTGATGGACAAACTGAGAGAGTCAACCAGGTGCTTGAGGATATGCTTCGTATGTATGTCATGGATCAACAATCACGTTGGGAGGACTATCTGTATTTGGTTGAGTTTGCATATAACAATGGGTACCATAGCTCTATTGGTATGGCTCCTTTTCAGGCTTTGTATGGTCGTCCTTGTCGCACTCCGTTGAGTTGGGATCGATTGGAGGACAGGGTGCTTCTTGGGCCCAAGATGCTTAGAGATATGGAGCAGCAGGTGTCTCGCATTCAGGAGCATCTTGTAGCTGCTCAGGATAGACAGAAGAAGTATGCTGATGCTCATAGAGTTGATCGGCAGTTTGTAGTTGGTGATCGGGTTTTCCTTCGAGTGCGTCCGCGGAAGAGCCCAATTCGTTACGGAAAGGTTTCGAAGCTTGTGCCTCGTTTTGTTGGACCCTTTGAGGTGTTAGAGCGGATTGGACCTGTTGCTTACCGTTTAGCTTTGCCACCCAGTTTATCACGAATCCACGATGTATTTCATGTTTCTGTTCTTAGACCATATTTTCCTGATGTTACTCATGTTTTGGATTGGAATGCTCTTCAGGTCGAGGACGGGCAGCTGGCACTCGAGCCCGTGGCCGTGCTTCAGCGTCGGCAACTTACCCTCAGAGGCAGAGAGATTGATTAGGTGCGGGTTCAGTGGGACCCAAATGATGAGGCTTCAGCTACTTGGGAGGATGCCTCTCGTATCAGGGATTCTTATCCTTATCTTTTCACTGGCTTCCAGGAGTAAGCTGAATTTTAGGGGGGGAGGATGTAATACCCCTCATGCTACTATTTGATTTTGACATTTACTGTGGTTTTGTTTGGCACATTGTGATTTTGGTTGATACTGTTGCTATTATGTGTGGTAGCTTAGACTATTACTATACTCTTATGATGCCATGGATATTGTGATGACATTTTATTATGATCATTTGATGGAGTTATTTGGAATGCAGTAGACTATAGAATAGTAATTTATGATGTGGTGTAAAATTATAATGCTTTATATGATGATATGTTTTGGTGAGGGGACAGGTAGCATCACTCGTTCGCGAGCGCCCTGCTACGCTGTGAATCCTCCTCACAATGCTTTGATTTTATGTATATTGTATATCACCTTGTGGATGCAGGCTTTGCAGGAATAAGACTCGATTCCACCTATTTCGGTAGGTCTGGGCGAGCATTGAACCAACCCAACGGCAGGAAGTTGAATATTTGAGGTGACATGAAAAGTAACTCCGTACCAAGGTGTCAACAGTCTTGTATCTTCATGGTTTGTGCATATTGGTCACATTCAATTGTGTAGTTACATTGGTCTTTGTATGATTTTATGATTTGTCTAAAGTGGTGAATGGTCTTATGTGGTAAATTAAATAATTAAGTAATTAATAAAATAAAACATAAATAAATATGGCAATAAATAAATATTGATAATAAAAATATTACTTTTATTTTGAGTCTCTCAATGGTTGATTTTAATAAGTAATTATTTAATAAAGAATTGTGGAGATGATGAATATTTATATATTTGTTCATGTTGTGGATTTAAAATTTATTTAGTTTTAATTAAATGCATGAAAATGAAAATGTATTATGGGAAAAGCATCAATGAATATTATTTGGTTTTATTTCTTGAAATGTGTCCTCTGGTATTCACGGGAAGAGGAAATTGAAGGGATTCATGGGAATGGATTTTAAGAGGAGGTTTCTTTGTTTGAGGGGATGGTTTTTTGGAATGCTGGAGAAATTTTATCTTCAATCATTTTTCTGCCCTTGGTTCTTTTCTGTTTTTGGAGAAATTGGTGCAGAGGAAGGAAGGTTTGGATCCGTTGCTGGAAGATTTGCAGCAAAGGAAGTAGTGCAGCAAGAGGACCAAGCTTCTTCAATCTTCTGCAAGCGAAGGACGCCAGGTTCCTTCTTTTAATTTATTTATCTTCTGTTAAATAGGAATTTGTGTTTGTAAATGAAATTTATATTTAGGGTTGAAAATTAGATAATGATAGGAAGAAAATTTATTGGGGTTACAGTTTAATCAAAGAAAATTGGGGATTGTTATTTGATTGATGAAATCTCTGGGGTTTCTGGGTTGTGGCTGTTTATTTTAAAAAAAGAGGGGTTTTTATTGCAATCTGAGAATTAAACAGCATTCTGTTATTTCATTTTGTTTTAAAAATTTTGTTATTGTTTTGAAAACAATTACCTTTCCTCGGATTGCTGGTTTATATATATATTTCTTTATAAAACATTTTATTTCAAACATGCACAGTGAATTGCATGTGTACAGTAATTCTCTGTTACTGTAAATATTCGAATCTCTGTAAATATATATACATACATATATATATATATTAGATATATATATATATACATATACATAAATATATATATATATTTTTTTAATCGAATGAAATTTGAATGGAAATTCAAAATTCTTAGAAACCCATGTTATTTCTTCCATCGCTCTGTGTGCGGAATTCTGTATTGAATTTATGTTATGTATTTTATGGCTGTGTGGGGGATGGCTTCGACCGTACCCACCACACTGCCATCATCGGCCGTCGGTACCGTCGGTACCATGGACAGTCTAGACTGTCCACGGCCGGCGGGGTCCAGTCCTCTATGCATTTGTTGGGATTAAATCCCCATTTAAATTTTAATGTTTGTGAATATAATTTTTAATATGCGATTTTTATATATTAAAATTCTGTGCGGATTTTTATTTGGATATATATATATATATGTTTGTAGATATATATTTTTATATATATATATAGATTAATTTATTTATTCTGGTTGCAGTATTATTTAATTAATTTCACTGTTATTTAAGAAGAATATATATATATATATATATATATATATATATATATATATACTGTTTTATTTATGTTTAATAGATATTCTGTTAATTCAACTGTTAGTTAAAATGTATAAATATATTCTGTTCTGTTCTGATTTAAATTATATTTTTTTGTAATTTATCTGTTATCTAGAAAATAGATATTCACAGTTAGATTCTGTTTCTTTTCTATTTAATAATAAAGCAGAAATTTTTACAATGAAAATATTAGTAAATTAGAAAGAAATCTGTTTTATTGAATTTACAACTTGGAAAGGATATTGGGGGTAAAACAACATTGTTTATTAATTCTGGTTTTAATATGATTGCATTTTAGGAATGGAATTTATTTTGTAATCTACTTTGGAATTAAATAGGTTATCTCTTTTAATTATTTATTCTTGAAATTTAATCTTGTTGCATTGTTGGGTTTGGGACACTGTTAATTTCTTGATGTGGGAACCCGTTTGTGTCAACACTTTTGTCTTCCAGAGGATGATGTTTTTGCTGAGTTTTATACTTTTTCACCTTGATTTCTGAGGAGTTATGTTTTATTAATGGGGTGTACCGAATTATGAGATTTTGTTATGGTATTTTTTTATTTGCGAGATGGTTTATGCCTCGTGTATTGCTTTTGTTGTCATACTTTGATGATTATGATTGGCATGGTACAACCCCCTATTTTTGGTGGGTCTCTAGGGAGAGTGGCTCCTCATGGGGGCCGGCGCCCCGTTTAAGGGGAAGAGCTCAGGATAACCCACGAGTGAGTTAGTAAATAAGTGAAAACCTAATAATTAACTTAGGTGGGTGGGGTAGTAATATCATTGCAAGATTTTAAAAATGGATGCCTCGTCTTCATTAGTGCTACCGCAGACTAATGGAAGGCTGAGAAGGCTGTGGTTGGCAAGGTCGTGACCTCGTCCTCACGAGAGGTCTACGGCTCCGCATGAGTCACCCTATGGACCGGTGCCTCCAGTTGGGAGGAAGAGCACATGACAGCCATAGATGGGACCGGCGCCTCCAGTTGGGAGGAAGAGCACAGGACAGCCCATGTAGGACTATGCGATGACACTCTCCCCTAGTTGCCCATGTGTTGTGTTCTTGTGTTCCTCTGGAAGTGGGTTATGGGAGTTGATTTAGATTGTTGTTTGAATTGATTTAAATTGATTTAAGATTATTGTTTTGATACCTCTTTAGCATACATTGTATGATCTCATTTATATTTTATTTACGATCTTGCATCTTTATGACATTGTGATATGGTGTTATTGGTTGCTCATTTTATTTGGTGTATTGTGAGATGGATCTATGTTGGTACTTTTTGTGTGGTTGTACTTTTTGTTGTCATTCTTGGTCGGAGTTACTTCTCTGTCACCTCTTAGCACGGGGGTGGTCGGGTGGAACGTGCTCCACACATCGTTGGGTTCCCCATCAGCGTTCGTGGCTTCAGTTTCATCCAGTTGAAGATTTATTCCAGTTGATCTCCTTGTAATTTGATAAACTTGTATATTGTATTCATCCCACATGTTTGGGATTCATGATGTAACTTTAAGGATGATGTAACATTTGAAAGATGATGTAATGTAATTATCTACTTTGTAATTTTAATTGGTTATGAAATGTCTCATGGGTTTATCTTGTGATAGAATTTATGTATGTATTTATATAATGTTGTCATTTATAGTTTCTTGTTTGATATCTTATGAGATGATGTTTAGTAATGTTTATTTTTCGATGTAACCTCGTGGGGCCCCAAAGGACATGGTTGATTATGTTGTTTGTATGAAGTATATGAGTATGTATATGATCATTTAATATTGGTATGATGATTATTTATCTTTCTTTTAAAAAAAAATAATATATATTTGTGTTCTTTTGTTGTTTGCTTTGGGGCGTACATTATCCTTCAATGGAATGGTCAATCAACCATATCAATAATAAACACCTCCTACTATGCCACTACTTGAAATTATTTACACATCACATAGGGAAAGTGATCAACAATTCATACCTCAACCAATGTGAATGGAAGTACCTATTGGAAAAAACCACAAGGAAAACATACCACCTAATGCCCCCATCATATGAGAACAAAGTTAGAAAAATACTTGTTAACTTAGAATGATGCTATGGCTAAGGCTTTAGGATCTTAAAAAAACAAGGATGTGACATAAATAATGAACATGAGATCCATCGCCTTTTAGAACAAACACCATTTGAAGATACCAAAGTCATAGGTTACCAAGGTCCTCTACCTTTTCATTAAACACTTGTTCCACAAAACAAACCATGTAAGAAAGGTGTGTTACATACCCCACATCATTTATCTGAGACTGAGCATCCTTTAGAAACACTTTTAAACTTAGGATACATTACGCTACCACCTATCCATGATTGACGAGATAAGAAAGGAAAGAATAAAAACATATCCTATTGTGCCTATCATAGAACATTTGGACACAACACTGATGAATGTTGTGCTTTAAAAAATAAATTGAAAGAATTTGTCCCTTACATGATCGAATGATAAACTAAGGCTCCTTGCCATGTGGTAGTTGTAGTATCATAACATGCTCACTACCATACATGGGTGTATAAACTAGGCATTATGCAATCATCTTTTATCTTGCAAGGAGTAGCATATCATCATCCATATTGGATCACCTTTCTCCCTACACTTGGGGGCGAAGGGGTTAGGTAGCCTTGTGTTAGGTGCATTCCTTCTATCAAGGGATCCCTTTCTATCTCAAAATTTTAGTGTAGCAAGTACACTAACATTTTAAGGGGGGGCATATAGTCCCCTGCTCATTGTTTACATAAAAAATGGTCCCTTTTTAGTGATGATAGCATACATTTCCTAGGAAGTGTGACCTTGGAAATGAAAGCGTGGCCTTCTCGATCTATGTTAGCATCTCCTTTGTGGTGATATTGGACTTGATATCCCCTAAGGGTGTGACTTTTTATGGCATATGATGTTCCCCTTGGTGGAAAAGCTATGGCTAGTATTCCCTAAGGTGTGAGTCTCTATTCCATGACTAGTCCTCTCTTAGTGGTGATGTCATTTGTGATATTCCCTTAAGTATGACCCTTCATGCATTGAGCAATGCCCCTTTGTTGTTTTGCACCTCTTGTAGTGGTGTTTCTTATAACACCCCTTGAGGTTTTAGCCTTGTCTTTTTTTCGTCTTAGACATTTATGTACCTTCTTAGGTGAGTTTATTCACCTCCTTAGGGGATTTTTTCATTTATGCACTTTCTTAGGTGAGTCTTTGCACATTCTTAGGAAAGTTTTTTGTGCCTCCTTAGGTGAGTATTTTTACTTCTTAGGCAAGTTGTTGCGCCTTCTTAGGAAAGTTTTTGCACCTTCTTAGTTGAGACTTTACACCTTCTTAGGTGAGTTTTTGCACCTTCTTAGGTTAGTTTTTGCACCTTCTTAGGTGAGTTCATGCACCTTCTTAGGTGATACCTTGAAAAAATTGGTTCTTGGATTCAACATAATGCAACTTGTTGATTCATGGACACCCCTTTGAGAATAACACACCTTGCTTGATAGTAGAGCTGTGTTTCATGAGTGTTTGGAATAATGCACTTTGCTAGCCTTGTGGAACCCATCATATTACATGGACACCTAGGATAATGCAACTTGCTAGCTAGTAGATCCATAAGGTTCATGAGTGATGTGGCATAACACAACTGACTAGTCCTCATGGGAGCATTCCTTTATTCGATGGATGATGTTTGGTATTTGAGATAATTTAATACCGAGGTATCTTACTTATTGACTCAAATCCTTTTAGTACTAACCTTGTGTTTTGTTGTGGGTATTTTGTGTGTCTTCTTCATGTTTTTCTTGTGTTTGCATCGTGTTTGTGTTCATTTTTTGTCACATATATGTTATGTTATGTCATGTATATTTCATGTTTTCACCATGTATGTTTGTGTATGTTGTCTTGTTTCATTTCATACATGTGTGTGTTCCTTTGTTCTCATGTTGGTTTACCTTGGGATCTTGGATCCTGCGGCTTGCACACTCCCCCTAGATCTTTAGTAATCCTATCTCTTACATTTGGGAAATCAAACCGCTCTTGACATATATTCTCTACTTTAGTGTGAGTCTGAGCATAAATGCACACTCTCACTAAAGTGGGGGCTAAATGTAGCATCGTAAATTATCACCCTTGATAATTTCACACTATATTCCCCCCCCCTTAATTTATTGGACCTAATTGAACACCTTATTTCCTAAATTATGTATTCCATGGCCCAATTTTAACAATTATTGACAAATTGCAAGCGAAAAACAAATGCATTCATCTAACATTTTACCCCCAATGCCTTAATTTTTGGAAAATAGGGTTGGGGCACAAATACCCTATGGTGAATAGGTCCCATTATGGAAAGTATCCCCCTATTTTGGCTCCAAATTTAAATATGTTAGTATCGACACTTTATAATTTGTAATCCAAGTGTCCAAAGTTGACCATTGGGATTCAATTCGTGGGAAATTGAATAATTGCATATAAATACCTAGTTATTGCATCATTTCAAGTCTAATGAGCAATTATTGAAGAAATTATTATCAAGAGCATTATCAAGCAAGTCAAGAGAATTTTTTTAGTGATTTATGGCAACAATTCAAGATCCAAGCATCATGTAAAATCATATGTGAGTTTATGTATGTTCATGTTATCATTGTTTGTGAAGGCTAACCCCTTTGTAGGTCTCTAAGAAATTCAAGTAAATCAAGAAAGCAAGATCCAAACCTTGAGGAGATGTGTATTACTTTAGTCCTTCAAGGAAGCCATTGAAGGGTGGTGATTTGCAGCACTTTTTTGATTCATCATTCCTTCATATCACTTATCCTTTTATCATTGAAATTTCCATTGTGGAAGTGGAAACACTAACACGAGGTTTGACTAAGAAAACCCCCCAAATGGCACAACCCTTCCTCTCTCTTTGAATGTGTAGGCTTTATGTTTGAAGGAAATTGGAGGAGGTTTGAAGATCAATTTTCCATTTTTGCAATCAAAACCCTACACCTTGACAACTCACATAAAATCACTTACAAAAATATTTGACAGTGACCCGACAAATTTGTAGGCAGAAATGGAAAGCTCTGATTTGGAGCCAAAGGACTGCAAAAACATATTTGAAATCCCTCTACAAGGACACATATGCCTAGGTTAAATTAGTCCTCCAAAAACATGCTCAAATTTACACCACAAGTGCATAATGCCTTGCTCTATTCATTTTTTTGTTTGAATTTGTATAACTTTTTTATGTTTATTGTATTTGCATCAGAACTGGGATTTGCATCATTAGCCTAGTTAGATAATTGCATTTCATCCCTAAATTCTTCCTATATTTGGTTAATGGCTGGTTGACTCACTTTTTATGTTGTAAGTCAATCATATATCTTGTCAAAGTCTATACAACCCCCACAATCATACCATTTCCATCCCCATTTTTTAAATGATAAATGAGAAAAGGTGCTAAACCCTAAAGAGTGAAAATATCCAAAGGAGTGTTCCCTTTTCTCAACATTTCACTTGTAAAGACAATAAATAAAGAAAGAAAGAAACTAAGGAGACACACTTTCATTAGTAAAATCAAAGACTTCATCATAGTGAAGAGGGGTTTTCCACCATATAAATTATCTCCAACATAGCCTTCCCATCTTTGATGTAACTTGGGAAGTTGCAAGGGAATGTATGCAACCACATAATAATTAGATAATATAAATATGGAGAATAAAATGTAGGAGTGATATGTATACTTTTTTTTTAGACTGCAGGAATCGGGTAGCACGACCCCATATAAACTGCAGTGCGCCTGATAAACTTTTTAACGTGATTGGCGGTGCTGGCGTGACACGCCCTCCGGTACCACGGGGGTGGGGGAGACTAGACCTCGTGACCAACCTCCTGCAACAGGAAAGATTTAGCCAACCGAGCTAGGGCCCCAACCCGAGTGATATGTATACCTTACAACACATTATGGGAAATAGTTTTCCCTAAGTGTCCATGAGAATAAGGTGGTTGGAAGAAAGAGCATATGCATCCACTTTGAGAAGGAGATATCCCTAAGAATCATAGATGATGTAGCACTTGCCAAAAAATGATAGAATTTGATAAAGAGATATATATATATATATATATTTTAAAATCAAATCAAATATACAAGCTAATATGAAATAAAATATAAAACCACATTTTTTTTTACAAAAATAAAATCATATAAGGTTTCTTCAAAATGATATGAGAATCCATTAATGGATTCTACCAAATTTTTCTCAAGAAAATGAAAATATGTTTAGTAATGATTTTGAGCACACACACAATCCAGAATTTTTTTGAATAATTAGCACAATAAAATTAATTTCTATTCATAATTTACCAATCATATAATAATTAAATGATTATGCTATATGGTTGCATGATCTCAAAACTATTATAGTCATGGCTAGAGGGTCCCAAGAGGGATTGTCCAATCATGCAACCCACAAAAATAAACACTCAAACAAAAAGAAACACCACAAATAACACTATATTTACCCTAACAAAAACCTTATCGAGGGAAAAACCTAGCCTCCAAAATCTCACTTATTTTATTATTTTCATAATCACAATTACAATCTAACATAGAGGTTTTTCTCACAAACATAATTACATATCCTAGAAACACCACTTTTAGACCTAGTGCATGGGATACAATATAATACTATATGATACATACATGACCCAATCACCTACTTTTACACCACATCATACTCCTTTTTCTCACCACCTCTAAATCCTCACCCCCTTGCTACTAAACTTATTTGCTACCCCACTATTCTCCTTTCCCTTCTATTCTTGCTTCTAATTAACTTGAAATATCAGATTTATACCTTTACATAGCTTCTAAAATAGTATGTATTGGCCTCAAGATGATACAAAGTCTAAAAGCATATGAAACACGTCACCAACCTACAATAACAAGAATATAAATTCTAATGTTTCAATGATGGATAATCTCCATGTAATTCATCACACACCTTCCCAATTATCCACTCAATAATCTAGATTATTTATCCCTTGGTGCAAACTCATAATACCTTCAAAAAATCATAAAAATTCCAACTGAACATATCTATTAACCCACATAAACTCATTCACTAAACCATAGGCCTAGATCCATCCAAAGCATCTTAAATTTTATGAGAAAACCTATCAATCACACATATAACTATAAATAAACTGTTATACTTAATTACTTAACATATTGAAACACAACAAACTTTTCTCATATTAGATTGTCAAATATTTGTCGAACATACTATTTATCTCAAATTATTATATTTATAAAAACAATGTAAATTCATGAAACCCTCTAGATTCCCTTGCATTAGGCACCTAGGGTAAATAAATAAACGACTCCCTCATTCTCTAGGTAAGTTCACCTAGCCTCAAAATTCTAACCCATTATTTCCTCATTCACTTTTTCTTTCAACCTCCTTAAGTATGCCTCAATAAATCTTCCCTAAGCACTACTTTCACCCCTCTCATACATTGCTTTGTTTCACTAGTTATCCTTTATACTATCTACCCTTGGATATTATTCAATCACAACCCACTTTTATTTTCTATCTCTTAGTCCCTCACATCTACCATCCTATTTCCTAGTCATCACATGTCCTTCCATTTGACCTTCAATGGTTGTAGGTTCCTTAATGATACTCATTTCCCTCTTTATCATTTGTCTTATCATCTAGATCAACTCATTTTGATAATCTCCTTTCTCACTGCTATCTCTCTAAACTACTTTTTGATTTGTGGTGTTGCCACCAATTCTATAAATTCTACACACCTTTGAATTTAATGCATATCATTCCTTCCAAATGCACACCCATGTGCTATTGTAAAATACCCCTTTCTTACCCTTTTTATCATCAACTTGTGCTTCTAAATGTCCTTCCATATGGTATATGTGTTAGCTTTCCCATCATACATTGAATCTTTATCAAACTACCATGGCTTCCCCAATAACAAATGACACACATCCATTGATGAAATATCACACATTACCTGATCATGGTATGCTATGTTGTTGAACCTCACCCAAAGGTATTTCCCCACCAAAATCTAGTCCCCTTGATACAACCAACCAATCCAGTATGGTCATGAATGTATTATCCTCCTTACCACAACTTATCAACCATTTCCATAAATTTCAATAACCCTAATGGTTATTTTGTGTAAATAAATTAGAGATATAAATATTTTAATCCAAACTTATAAAAACCAAAATTTCCTTAATTTTTACATAACATTAACACTCCAGTCTTAATAAGCGGGACAAAAAATGAGATAAATTTTATAAATTATCTTATATTAAATTAATCTGAAACACATTGCAATGTATTGCTATAGTATCAATAATAAAAAAAATACAACTCTTAAATCTATATGCCAAGCTACAAATCATACAAGTCTAATGTAACTATACTCCACCACCATGAGAGCTCTCTCACAAGGTTCTCTATATGAGATTTTCCTATAGGTCCAAATGGTTTTATTCCTCTAACTCATGAAATCAAGGGTTTTCATCATCTAATCTCTAGCAACCTAAAGGTTATTTTCCTCAAATTTGATTACATGAACACAAGTACTCAAAGGAATGAAGATAATGGTTTTTATGTAAAATAATGTATTATGAACAAATGAAGAAAATCTAGCAATATATCTCTAATGAATTTCAATGGCCTAGGGAAGAGATCCATAGTCATTTTCCTTTGAATTCAACAACATTAACACCATATTTCAGTTTCAATGTGCAAGGAGAATAACAACCCATGAAAATTGGTGAAATACTGACCAAATTTCAATTGTTGAATTAATGAAGCATGGTTGCCTTCATTATTCATGTTGCAAGTACACATGAATTTATGTCATTTATTTTGATTTTCTGGGGCAAGAGAACCCCTTTTGGAGAGGTTGTGCAATAAAATCTAGCATTAATTACACTTTAGGTCATGCAGGGAGGTAGGTGGGGTGAATAAGGAAAAAAAGTGATATTTTTAGAGTTCAAGGATTGAAGGCACCTCATGAATATTACCACTTATCAGGGGTAAAAGTTTGAGGATACCATAGGAAAGGTATTTTTATTAGCTCTATGTCTTCCACCTTTACACTTTTCATTGTTGACAACAATATGAGAATTATATATGAATTGTGTTAATCTCTACAAATTTTCTAGGATTTCATTGTCGTAGTCCTAGGGTTTCTCTAAATTCCCTAAAATCTAAACCCTTTGACTCCTTTTTTTCCCTCTATTTTTGAGTTGACCGTCTTGGATTGTTACAGATCACATAAGTTATTTTTTGTCTCAAGCTTTGTCTTAACATTAACCTCCTTTCCTTGTTCACTAGTTAAGCCAATTAATCATGTGCCTTTAAAAATCACTTAAGTATATGGTAATGTACTTGTGTGGTGGTCCCTACCTATTCTTGCTTAGCTTCTACGTGTCTTGATCTTATTTGAGCACATATGTCCTTTAGATCATGTCTTCAAGATCTGTGAGCCCCTCAAAATTGTGCTTATGCACTATATTTCCATGTGTCATCTAATCAACATGGGCCTGGGTAAAGGTTTGAGGTATTGTTGAATGTTGACAAGGCCAGATCAATGAAAAATCTCTCATTTTCTTATTGAATCACAACAAATCCTTCATAGTGCAAATTCAATTGTGCTCATACTTTTCCAAGATACGATCATGTGCTTGGTTTCATTGTGTCATCCTTGGGGTGACATGGTCTGACATGGCTCATTCTTTTTTAAATATTATGTTGATTGTGGTAAAACATTTCAAAGTCGTGCTGATGCACTTGACTACTACCTAGTAGTCGAAACAACCAAGTTATCTAGTAATTATACTAGCTCAAAAAGATATATGGGGCCCCATACTCTAGCTTAGGGCCCCTTATATAGGTGTTATAATTCTATTAGAGCACATAGATTCCTTCATGGCATGATCTTAATCATCCTTGTTAAAAGAGTCTTGCACTTATATGCTAACTGTTCGATCCAAGACCTTAAAAATGGAGATCAATAGTTAGGATTAAAAATTCACATTGAATTATTAAGAGATTATGCAAAAGCATGTGGATGGTCTAATTAAGAATCTTTAAAAAATGGATTGAAATTTAACATTTAAACTCCTGGAAATAACTAGCAAGGTGCACATGAACGATATTGGATTTGTAAAAATGATGAATTGAATACTAAGTGACCCCCTCAACTACAATTTTGTCCTCTAAATCCACCTTCAATGCTATCTTGAGTTCTTCCAAATTAAATTTTGTGGCGCTCATGCCTCTTCAATTACAACCCTTTTTGTCAGAGGTTCATCCTTGGCCACATTGTAGCATATTTTGTGAGGTTTCTTGCACTTCTTCAATTCATTAATATTGAGATAATTCCAAATGTTAGGAATGTTTTTACTACACCTTCAGATCATATTGATGTTGACACATATTTTCTCTCCATTAGTTTTGTAGGTAGTTAGTGTTTCCAGTGATTTGGGTTCTGTCTCAAAATAAAGGCTAATTGAGGCCCATTTTGTAATGTTCTTCCTTCTGTTCTCTATAGAGACTCAGGTATTATATAGCTCTATCATTGTAACTAGGCCCTAGGCCTTTATATTAATAAAAATTTCATATTTTACCTCTTCTTATCTCTAGTGTTGTTGAGTAATGCTATTACCTCCATATCAAAGTGCATGCTCATAATTTTCTAGGTTGTATGTTGTGTTATTTTTATTGTAAGTGTTGACTATTTTTTCCAATTCATCCCTCTTGATGCTCATAATATGGTTCAAAAGAGAACTATTTGAGTCCTTCTAATAGTTTAATTGATCCCTTGTGTTTTAGTGGGTAGAAATAATCATTCTAATTTAGGTGCATCACCACCCCTTTGATTTTTGCATTTATCTTTCTCTCCCTTATCCTTCTACAAGCTGTTGGTTGTAGGATTATTGTAGAATTTTTCATTGTTGGGTTGGAACAAAACTATTTTAATTTAGGTTAGAGAGGAAGTTGGCCTTCTTCAGAGGTTTGATCTCAACAATAAGGGTTCCACACCTGAGATTACTCCCATGTTTCACTAAAATGTTGGACCTAGTTCAAAGGGTGAAATTTCATGAGAAAATTGTATTCAAGTAATGGGAAGGCCAAAGATATAACTTTTATGGGTGAATCAGTGTAAGGATTGGGGATTTGAGGCTAGGACAAGAGACATTTCAGTAGGGACAAGTCTAATTTTTTAAAAAAATCAAGGGAAAAGATTTAGGTTCTAGATTGTGGCATACAAGGTACCCAATTAAGAAGATATATGAACATGTGATCTTCATGGGATAATGGAATGTAAAAAGTCAAGGTTTAAAGTTTGGGAATATAGCATAATAGGTACCCAAATAAGAAAATATTTGAACCTATGATCCAAATGAGATGATGTAGTGTAACATGTTAAGGAT
>VDFB02295923.1:0-26985 GCA_007258455.2 Sequoia sempervirens
CACACAGACAATCCGAGTTTCCATCTGAATGGTGTAAAACATGTGGGAAAAGGTAGCGAGGCAGCGGAAATTCCAAATGTGTTTCAAAATAATGTGTTTGAAGGTTTGTGATATGATATTGAGGTGTGAAGCAAGGCCAAGCAGAGCAGTTTTCCAGGACCAAACTTGAGGGGAAAGGGCCAGAAGATTGACAAAAGGATAGTTCCAGAGGTGCTGTGCATGGGGACAAAACCAGAAAGCATGCTTGATAGTTTCCTTTTTAGTGCAAAAGGGGCAAGATAGCGTTATCCCAAATGCTGTCATACCAATTTGGGGTTAATGGTAGATGCCATAGCATATTAACCAAGGCAACGATTATTTTCCCTAAGGGAAGACTGTGATAAATAAGACTTAAAAGTTAAGACCTTTATAAAACCTGCCACAGCCTTGGGCATTCAAATAAGGAGGCAATGAAGAGTATTGATGCCCTTTTGGGAAACTTTGGTAACTAATAACTTAAACGCAGCTGCTCCAGTTTGGGAAGTGGCCCGGCAACTTTTAGAGATCTCTCAATATTTTGGCACTGCCATATTTCAGAAGGTGTGCAAGACATTTTCATGCCAATATCAGGAGGGTTCGATGCCATATGAGTTGATCTTGAGGAAGTTTAGACTAAGGCGCAAGCAAGCTGGGTAATCTAGGGAATGTTCCTAGACTTCACAGTATTTCCTAGACTATATACACATTAACCACAGAAAATTCAAGGATAAACGCATCCAGTTTGGAAGTATTGGGGGCACTTTGGAAGTAAGTATAGTGTTGTTTCATGTGGACAGCTCTATCATATTCAAATCAGACATTTATATTTGTATTGCAGCAGTTTTCTGGACTGATTTAGTTCATTCCCCAGCTGTAATAACTTGTTCCATTTTATATCAGAAATTGGCAAAAGTTTATGAAGATAAGGAAAGAAGTAAAATAAAAGTAAATCAGTCACCAGACATTTCTGATTCAGTGTGCAACAACCCCAGCTGATTTAGCCATTGAATATAATCAAGCAGATTGTTCAAACTCACTGCATTCACTTTCTACAATATTCAAATATTATTCCAGAATCCTTCATTTCAGCTAAAAGGTCAGAGTTCATATTATTTGATTTCTAAATGTTTAAGTGATTTTTATCAGCACTTGTATGACAACTGTTTGCTAAAATGTCTGTGATTTGTTCCATGAATGTAAGCTGTTTGTAAGAATGCCTATGTTCATCAATGATACTTATAGCTGTCCAATATTGTAAAATTTAAGAAAATTGATTGGTATGCTGTCCTATCAACTATTTGACGAAATGTATGTGTGCAAACATTAGAAACAATTGCCAGTTTATTGAAAAATTTTGGTAGGGACATTACATTTGTGATCTGGTTCCCAAGGCTCTTTGCATGAAAAGAACAGTTTCTTCCTTTGCAGCTTATTCTTTGTCTCCTCATCCTTGTTTGCCTTTCCAGGCCATTCCTTTTGAAAATATTTCTTGTCTTTCTTTGGTGGCAATGGCATAGGGTGGAATTTATTTTTGGGTGTAGAGAACTCCATGCTTCTTGCCCTTGTTATTACATATTATAAAGAAGGTGGGTCAAATTCCTTCACCCAACCTCCAAGTGGTTCAATCAAACCTTCAATAAAAAGAACAAGTATTCTCTTTGATACATCAAGAACCATCATGGAAAGCCTCTAAAATTGAGACACGTAATTGTTAATTGAACCATATTGTTTTAGCTGTGCTAGCTCTGGGTCCTCTTATCAAACCTGTTAATTAGTCTTTGATTGAAATCTGCATGAGAGTCTACGAGACTATGCCCCTATGTTACCATCCCACAGTATCACCACTTGTGAGCATTCCCCTCCAAATGAAGTGTGGCGTGTTTATTGCTTCATTCATACATGGGATTAAGTGGGAAATATCCAATTTTTGGACCCATGAATGTGTTGTGCAATTGTTAAGAGCCATCAAAAGTGGGCATGGACAACTTGTCGAAGCATTACTGCAAGTCCCAATTGTGTGTACCCTTGTTTTTCTTAGGTCTATTCTTCAATTTTAGCTGTCAAAAATCAGTCAATGACATAGCAATATGAAATTCTTTCCCTAATGATTGGTACTCATGCAGATTATTTATATAACTCTCTGCATCATTTTTCTGTCCTCCATTACCCATTCTGGTGTTGTTAGTTCAGATGTTTGCAAAATTACTTTCCCCATTGTTATTCTGATCAGCCCTGGGCATGTTCATATTTTGCAGTGTGTCAACAAATTAGTCAACTACTGCTGTTACTATATAAGTTTATTTAACTGATGTTCTATAATCTATATTATTTCCCTCATGAGAATTCCTTCTTTCCCTATTTTCCATAATTTCATCTACTTTTAAATTTGCAAATGAGAATCTTTTGTGTTTTCTGAAAATTGAAATTGACCTTTTCTAACTTCTTTCTGATAATCCTTGTTTGCTCTTTCACTAGGCTACATATGAATTGTATTTCTGCATCAATCTGATAAATTCCTAATAGGCTTGTAGGAAAGCCAACTTTGATACCACTGTAGAGTGCCACGCTATTTTTTGTGTATTTCAACAAATGTTTGACAAAATGCCAAATAGTGAAAAATGCAAGAAACTGATTTTGATTTCTAATGTAAGACAAATAATTTAGCATATTCACTATGTAAGTCAACTGAAATCTACTCATTAATGCTGGCACAAGATCTGTAAATCCATGTTTACAAGTACAACTCATAAATATAATTGTAATGATATTGAATTTGGCTTTGCATCCTAATAATTGTTGATATAAGTTGTTACTAATTCTATTAAAAAAATCCGAATTGTACCTTCAATTGAATTCCTATAGCTGGTAATAATATTGAATTCTCCAAATTTGGGCTGTGACCACCCTTGAAGTTATGTATCACTATCAACCCAACCTAGGGCTGTGACTAGTATGTGGGATCCAAAATCCCTCCAAATCTTTAAATGCCTCCTAAAATTTTTGTGCTTATTCTAATCTCCTAACAATAATCACCAAACATGGGTGGTTGGGTGTTTGGATCCACAAGACCCTCAAAAATTTGAATTTCCCCCCTTTCCTTCCTCACACACCCTTATATCTCCCTAAATATGCCATGGCTCACAATAATACTCCAATTAATATGGTGCGGTGGCATTTTGGGGTCTAGAAAAAAACCTTAAAGATGCTACGATTCCTCCCTATTGTGTGTCATGCCCCCTTCTAACCTATCTAGCCCGCATTTCATGTATGGCCAACAAATTAATATTTATATATTCTATTTGAAAGCTGGGCAGCCAACATGGATCAAACCTTGGGTAGATAATGGAAATAGCATACAAATCCTTCACCAATATTCTCAATAATGTTTTTAAGAAAATGATTTAACTTGATAAATCTTCAATCTTCAACCTATAACTCTACCGGAAATCAAAGAAGCAAATCGAAAAATGACCACAAATTTGGAAATAATATTTCAATACTTAAGCAAAAATCTCCACAATTTCCAATCATTCAACACACCTGTGAATCTTGGATGAATCCACTCTCAAATTGGCTAGGAGGGTTTTTGTCCTTCAAACCAATCTTTGTCATAGGGTTTTTGGCCTAAGGCAAAAGGATGAATGGTTGCTCAATCTCCAAAGTTTGGGTTTTAGAATAAAATGCCAAGAATAAAATTTAGTTCTCAAACTCTCCTTTGTATACCCCCTTTCAATATTTGAAATATTATATTTCATTTCCCTCTCAAAATGACTATTAATATTTCTTTTTAATTTAACTTAACATTTGGGCCCCCCAAAAGTTACTTTTTTAATAAATTATCAAACTTTAATAAAAGAATTAATTAAATATAAGCTGCCCATAAAATGAGTGATTTTAGATAGCTTAATTGAATTAATTAATTATTCCCTTACCGCATCCCAATCAGCCTACAAGAACGAAAATAGACTAAAAGTCTACCAATTGATCATGCTTGTGAAGGGGCATTACATGATAAGCAAGGGTAATTTTTCATTTGGTCCACATGTATTTTTGAAACACAAATAATTATCAATATTCATGTCCAAGTGGAAGGTGGGAAACAAGGTGGAATGTCAATTTTTTTTAGTAGAACACATTTATTTTTGACTATTGAGGTATAGTGCACACATATTCAGGAAATTTATTTTTGACTTTTGAGATACAGTGGATAGCTGTGTTAGTTTTAGATCAGAAATGAAGATAAGCAGAAATACAAAACAATGAACAACATAACACAACAAAATACCCTGGGAAAACCCTCCTTGAGGGAGAAAAACCCAGCAAAATATATCCCTTATATATTGAATAAATAAGAGCAGAAATCTGCTTACAATTCAGGCCCTACACAAGGCCGAATTAATACAATGAATAACAGCACCTCTCCTTGATGCAAAGATACAAATGAATATGTTTCTCCTTGAATTTGATCTGCTGCTATAAAATGATGATCTGCTGCTGCAAGTGCGAACTTCTTCTTGAAAGTGCGAATTGAATTGAGAATGAATTGATGATCAAATGAATGGTCTTCACCTTACATATATACCAATCTAGGCGACCTCTTCTCTAGGTCGGCCCCTAGAAAGAAATAAAAAAATGTTATTTGACAAGCAAGGCTGACTTGCCTTGAGTATTATTTATTTTAAATTTAATATTAATTATGGAGAAAATATCTCTTGCCGCTACAAACATTAACACTCCCTCTTAGCTAGGGAGGTATTTTCCAAATATCCTCGTCATGGAGTCTCTCGACACGACGTCCACAATGGCTACACCCAATTGTGGAAAATCACATCTCAGTCTCAGAAATGTACAAGAGTTCACCACAGAGTCTCTCAATGTGATGTTGTCATGGAGTCTCTCAACATGACATCCACCATGGCTACTCCCATGTGTGGAAAGAAACACAAGTACAAGTTTCCATCACGGAGTCGCTCAACGTGATGTCGTCATGGAGTCTCTCAACATGACGTCCACCATGGCTACTCCCATGTGTGGAAAAACACAAGTACAAAGGGTTCATCACGGAGTCTCTCAACGTGATGTCGTCATTTAGTCTCTCAACATGACGTCTCATCTCAGTCTCAGAGATGAACAAGGGCTCGCACCTCATATTTCTCCGTCTCAGAGAAATATACACTACAAGGGCTTTCACCTCATATTTCTCCGTCTCAGAGAAATATACACTACAAGGGCTTTCACCTCATATTTCTCTATCTCAGAGAAATATACATTACAAAAAATCTTCATGATGATGTGACTCCCTCTAAAGCTCCAAGTACTTGCATCAACCTCTTGACCTCCTCGTCTAAGATTGCCTGCAATGCTTTAGAGGAATGGTTTCCAACACACACCTCCGACACTGCTGACTTGCAAGAGTTTAGGACTGACCTTCTCAACCTCATCCCAGATCACTCTATTCTGAATAGGTTTGCGGAGCTACCAATGTCAAATCCAGATTGACCGTCTTGTGCAATTCTGTTCTTTGCAGCTAAAGAGGTCTTCCAAACACTGCAACCCACTTAGCTGACACCTTCACTTCTTCTCAGCGAGTCACATAACTCCCTCTTGACCCCTGCCTCAGAGATTGCAAGGAAATCCTCTGGAAGTGAAGTCCCCTCGAATGACGAGACTCAGAACCTTCGTCCTCTTCTTGGATGTGATCTCAACTTGTGTCTTGAATTCTCAAAATATAACTCCCTCTGAATGTCATTTCCTCCTCTTCGAAGTAGCTAATCGCAATGACAATCTGTATAGGTTCTTTGTTGTTTAGTGTCTTCATCTTTCTCAATCTTCTTTGCTGATGCAAACTCTCCATCCAAGGCTGACCCAACTTTGTGCCCTCGAGAGATGTCTCCAATGACGTTATGCACCACCAACTCAATCCCAAGGCTGCAAGCTATGTCTCCATGTTTGATCATTTCTCCAACTGGCATACTTCCTCACAGGATGCCTCAAGCTTTTCCTCCCTTTGAATTCCTTATGCAATCTCTCATCATCCTTTTGTTCCTTGATCCGTCCTGGAAGCATTTTAGAGAGATTAATAATAGTTCATAGAATTAAACTATCCCAAAGAGAAATACCAATGCTAGAAGCATACATGATTCACTATTCCCAATTGCATGAATTATTATTAACTACATAAAATTAATTCAAGATACAAGCATAAAATACTTATCTCTTTATGTTGGTACACCATTGAGCTAGACCTCAATTTTGTTCTCAGCCTCCAATAGCTTTCCAGATAGCCGCTTAATAAGGAAGACCACAATGCCCGAGCATATGTGATGCTTCCTCCAAATAGATAGCTTTGCCAATGAAACGAATAGGGAAAGGCAATTGATTGAATATAGTTTAATATCTCCAGTTACTGCTTACTGCTTTAATTTCCTTCGCTGGAATATCCAATCAATGATGCCTTTCAAATTTTGATCTCCATAACTTTCCCTCCGATGTATTACTCACACACAGCCATCACCGAATCAAGGTATACACTTAGCAATCGTCACAGCTCCATTACGGCTTCTCCTTTAGACTCACTCATAGTTCTAGGGTGATAGACTTTTAATTCAAAGAGTCTTTTAATCCAATGATCTTTGTAGCGAAACACATTGCTGGAAACATCAGAATGAGACATGTAGGGGGCTGAATATTGATTCATTGTGATTTCTTCTGCAAGACCAAATGCTGGTATTCCAAGGCCTATATATATTTATCTACAATCCAATCAGACACTCAGCAGAAACAATTGTAAACCAATATGCCTGAGAATTCCATGAAGTGTGACTCTTTCCAATCTGTCAATACCTCCCTTGCAACAAAGATGCGACTGGTATTATCAAACCCTTGTGCAGATTCGATGACAATCCCACGTGATCATATAAACGCAACAACCAAGCTTCTAATTCCTTCTTTTGTTAATTTGTCCGGATGGGTGAGAGGGAGGCGAATATCTCCAAGGATGCTGACTTCTACTGCTTACACAAATCTGATCAGGTCTTGTCTTAAACCCGCTCTGATACCATGTTAGTTTTAGACCAGAAATGAAGATAAGCAGAAATACAAAACAATGAACAACAAAACACAGCAAAATACCCTAGGAAAACCCACCTTCTCGAGGGAGAAAAACCCAGCAAAATATATCCCTTATATATTGAATAAATAGGAGCAGAAATCTGTTTACAAGTAAGACCCTACACAAGGCCGAATTAATACAATGAATAACAGCACCTCTCCTTGATGCAAAGATACAAATGAATATGTTTCTCCTTGAGTTCGATCTGCTGCTGCAAGTGTGAACTTCTTCTTGAAAGTGCGAATTGAATTGAGAATGAATTGATGATCAAATGAATGATCTTCACCTTCATATATACCAATCTAGGCGACCTCTTCTCTAGTTCGGCTCCTAGAAAGAAATAAAAAAATGTTATTTGACAAGCAAGGCCGACCTGCCTTGAGTATTATTTATTTTAAATTTAAGATTAATTATGGAGAAAATATCTCCTGCCGCTACAAACATTAACAAGTTGTTCAGGAAAGCCTTCAGTTTTCCTATGTATGCATATTGAAGGCTTATGCCATCATAGGAAGTCATGACTTGTAAGACAGGTATAGCATAACTTGATTGTAGACATAACTAAACTAATGTTAATATAGATTATTAGATGATGAAATTATTTTAAGAGATGTAGTCATTCCAATATAACTGCCAGGTCTCTTCCTGTGTAAATGTGTGGTCAAGGTTGAATCTCAATTGATGATGACATTTCCACACTCATACAACCTTTTAAGGAAAAATAACTTTTATCATTAACTCCTCCATTTTGTCTACCATATTCTCCCAGGAGTTTCTTGATAATGTGCTAGATGTTGTTCAATTATAAGAATAATCATTATTCTTGTTGACTGGACACTGGACAGATATATTGGAAGTGCTGGAGTAAGTGGAGAGATTCCAACCACTTTCAGAAATCTACAGAAATTGAAGAAAGTGTGAGATTCTGCTACAATTCACAGCCTGTGTTCTTTATGTTAGATTTACAGACTTCATCATATTTTTCAGAGGTTGGACATCCTTATATTTGTTCGGTCTTGCAGATGGGCATCTGATAATCTATTTGCAGGTGCAATACCTGATTTCATTGGAAGCTGAACTGATCTAATTGAATTGTAAGATACTTTTTCTGCACAATTTAGAATTTATGGTTTTGAGTAAATGCACATCATTTGGAAATCAGTCTAATGTGTGAGTTCAGTGTACACTCATTGCATATACCTTCATTTAATATTTGTATGCGCATGCATGTGTGTGTTTTCATGGTAGTCCGGTTTTAATCACCATATCACAGCACATTGACCTTGTAACTTCTGTTCCAATAGGATAGTAGTTATAGCCCTGATGTTGCAAGAGAAAATTGCTATTGTAAGATACATATACAAAATGACACATACATAAAAAGAATGAGAAGGGTCTATATATGCATCTGTTTGTGTGTGACTGCAGACACTAGTTCCTTGATGTGACAACTTCTTCAGCATTTGTTTATAGACTGTAGAGTTCTATTTTTCTGCAGTAACTGTTAATCTTGTTCTTTGCTGCACAATCCAATTAAGCAATTCCTGGAATGTAAAACTGGCAGAGGGTGCCAAAAACTTCAAAATACTATGTTTTTTGAATTTACTTGTGCATATGCCACAACCTGAACACATATTATTCTTAATATAACTTATATAGTTCAAACATACCTTGTGCAAGCATACCCTATGACTGTTTGAAGACAAGGTTTCTTGGTGGTGGTTCATGAATGCTAAAGGGAATTTAAATATATCTACTTCTGACGTTGATTAGAAAAATATTGCTACAGATGTATTAACAACTCAAAATGGTGATTTGTTGGTACACCTAACATTATGTCTGCATCTTGTAACAACCTAACTAAGTGCATATAATTTAGAACATTTAGGTTATGGAAGAACCTGATTATAGATTGATATCCTGTCACTGAGGCAGCAATATAACTGAATTAGAAAAATAGATTCTTAAATTATACCGAGGACTGCATTCTGAAATGAAGGATTCCTCCAAGAGGACATAAAAGAATCTGTTCTCACCTCTGTTTGTAAATATTTTTATCAGGGTATATCATTGGTGTTGAAATTTTCTCTGCTCTTGACTACTATTTTGAGGTCCAATCTATTTCTGTTCTATAGATCTAGGTATATATGTTGACCAATTAGTTATGCAGGAAGATTTGGGGAACTGCTCTCAAAGGTCCAATTCCTTCAAGCTTCTCCAACTTAACCTCTTTGACGACTCTGTATGTGTTGGCTCTGTTAAGAATATAGCTTCGATCAGATATTTATATTTAATATTGATATCTGAAATTTCAAATAAGTCATTTCGATATTTATCTATCTCCTTGCAAATAATAAATCGAACTATGCTGAGTTAATCACATTTGATGTATAGCTAATTCGTATTTGTTAAGTGATGATTTGGAGACCCGCGCCTTAAGAAACACGTCCCATGAGTGGACGTGTCTCCACTTTGTGGAGACACGTCCTCTCATGAGACGCGTCTCCTTAGAGGCGTGTCTCTCTTAAATATATATATCCTCATTCAATTGTTGGTAGCAATATATCGAAATCAATTAATCTATCTGCTTTACCTTCAGTCGAATGAAGTTCATGCGTTCAACTTGAGATCTGTTCTTCTATCATTTGTGTTTCTGAAATTCAGTTTAGAAAACTCTTAGGTAATTTAGATTCTCTCTTCTAAGATTTGATTACATTTAAATGGTATCAGAGCCACGTTGTGTGAATCCTAATCAAATCTGAATACAAATCTGCTCAAGAAAAAAATTCGTATTTTTCCAGAATCGAATTTACTTCACATTCTTCATAATGTCAAGTGTGATCAGATTTGAAGATCGCCTTGCAGGAGCAGACAATTTCACATCATGGAAATTTAGAATCATGATGATCCTTAGAGAGAATAAGTTAGATTCACTTGTGAAAGAAAACTTGGAGGAACCAAAGTCTGAATCTGAGAAAACTCAATGGACAGAAAAGAATGAAAAGGCCATGAAAATCCTAGTAGATGCAGTTAGGGATCACATAGTGCCCATCCTAGCAAAACATGAAACTGCATACCATATGTTCAAATCTCTTGAGAAAACTTATGAGATTAACAACACCTGCTAAAAAGGCAAATCAACAATGCTCAAATAAACAAAGGAGAGTCCATTAATGCATACTTCATGAGGATTATTGAACTGAGAGATCAATTATCCACAATTGGATATCAGATTGATAGCAAAGAATTAACTCTAATTGCATTAGGAGGCCTACCAAACTCATGGGAGTCATTTGTTCAAGGAATAAGTGCAAGATCCAAACTCCCTAAGTTTGACAGACTAAGAACTGACTGCCTTCAAGAAGAAACAAGACTCTCCTCAAAAGAAAACAAACAGAAAAACATAGATGAAGAGATTCATGCACGCAACACGTCGTCTAATAAAAGGAATAAGAAAAACTCCTACAAGAAAGGATCTTTTAAAAGAAAGAGAAACTCCAATGGAAAGGGATCTTCTAAGAAGAAAGACATTTCTCAAGTGCAATGCTTTAGGTGTGATCAATATGGCCACTATGCAATGAAATGCCCTGACAGAACAAAGCAACAAGCATCCTTTGCCAAAGTAGGAAAATCAAATTCAGATCATGAATCTGAGAACTTTGTGTTCTATTCAGCATTATCTAGTCAAGTATCTAACAATTTCAACAACTGGGTAATTGATAGTGATTCTTCGAGGCACATCACAGGGTTTAGAGAAAACTTAGACACTATGTCTGAAGAGTCTGATGAAGATGTAACAATTGGGGATGACTCTACACATCAAGTAAAAGGGGTTGGAACTTGTTCCATCACATTGAAATCTGGTCTCTCCCTTCAACTCACTGGAGTCTTATTTGTACCTGGTATAAAGAGGAATCTCATATCCATCTCTGCACTTGAAGACAATGGTTATAGAGTTACTTTCATGGATGGGAAAGTTCTAGCATGGCCTAAAAACTCAACAATCAAGAAAGCCCAAATCATAGGTGTGAGACAAGGGTACCTTTACAAACTTTGCACTGAAGTCAATCAAGCCCTTACCCTTGACACTTTTGATTCAAATGAAATCTGGCATAGAAGATTAGGACACCTTCATTTCCGTGCCCTACCTTCTATGGAAAAACTCGTAACAGGGTTACCTAAGTTAAAATCATCTCATGAAGGAATTTGTAAAGGTTGTGCCTTAGGAAAGAATTCAAAGGGATCCTTTCCCACTAGTTTGAGCAAAACTCTCAATGTGTTAGATCTGGTTCATTCCGACTTATGTGGACCTATGTCTGTACCTTCTAAAGCAGGATTTCTTTACTATGTCATATTCATAGATGACTTCTCTAGGAAAACCTGGATCTATTTCCTTAAGTGTAAAGAGTCATTAGAAATCCTCAAAAGGTTCAAAGAGTTCAAAGCACTTACAGAAAACTTCTCCGGGAAGAAAATAAAAACCTTAAGGACAGACAATGGGAAAGAATACACCTCTGAAGTTTTTAAGGAATTCTGCATGAGTGCTGGAATTAAGAGGGAGTTCACAGTGGCTTACAACCCTCAACAAAATGGGGTTGCTGAAAGGAAAAATAGAACCATTGTAGAAGCTGCCAAAGCAATGTTGCTTGATCAAAATATTGAAACCTCCTTCTGGGCTGAAGCCTCTAGGACTGCTGTCTACATCCAAAATAGATGTCCTCATTCTTATCTTGACAACAAAACTCCTGAAGAAGCATTCACTGGCATAAAACCTGACATTAGTCACTTTAGGATTTTTGGTTGTCCCGTCTATATTCATGTGCCCAAGGAGAAGAGATTCAAACTTGAACCTTCCGGAAAGAAAGGGATATTTATGGGTTATAGTGAAACCTCCAAAGCCTTCAGGATATACATACCCGGTCAAGATCAAATTGAATTGAGCAGAGATGCCATCTTTGAAGAAGACATTGCATTCAAGAGAGCAAGAAGTGCTAGTGAGACTGAAACCTATTCCCCTAGAGTACCTGAAATGGAACCTGCTCTTGAGATTCAGAGGGAGTATCTTGAGGAAATGTCACCTGAACCTCCTTCTACTTCAAATGAGAATACAGATGTCAATGACAGAAAGAGACCACTTTGGGCCAAGAAGACGATTAAAGAAGCAGAGAATCATGCAGCACCCAAAGGAATGTTCAGGGAGAGTAAAAGACCCAAACGTTTCTCTAGTTATGTTGCTCTCATGAACGATATCATAAACTCCGAACCTGTTAGTGTTTCAGAAGCCTTCAGACATCAAGCATGGAAAGATGCAATGACGGAGGAATATCAGTCCATTCTAAAGAATGATGTATGGGATGTTGTGCCTAGACCAAAAGGGAAATTTGTTGTCTCTTCCAAATGGCTCTTCAAAATCAAGCATGCTGCTGATGGCAGTATAGAAAAACATAAAGCACGTTTTGTGGCAAGAGGTTTTTCTCAAAAGGAAGGCATTGATTACGAAGAAACATTTGCACTTGTTGCCCGTTACACATCAGTGAGAGCAGTGTTAGCCATTGCAGCAGCTAAAGGCTGGAAGATCCATCAAATGGATGTGAAAACTGCCTTCCTGAATGGAACCATTGAAGAGGAAGTCTATTTGGAACAGCCTGAAGGTTTTGTGATACATAAACCTGACTCACATGTATGCAGACTGAAGAAAGCTCTTTATGGACTTAAACAGGCTCCCAGGGTCTGGTATGAAAGAATTGACAGCTATCTCTTGGGATTAGGATTTTCCAAGAATGAGGCCGACTCCAATCTCTACTTCAAGGTAATCAAAGGTGATATGCTAATAATTATTTTATATGTTGACGACCTGCGATAACAGGAGAAGATCACCTCATTGCTCAAGGGAAGCAGGATCTAATTTCTGAATTTGACATGAAAGACTTGGGCATTCTACACTACTTCCTAGGTTTAGAAGTATGGCAGAAATCAGAGGGCATTATACTAAACCAAGGGAAGTATACTATTGATATTCTAAAAGATTTGGAATGTTGGACTGTAGACCAATGTCTACACCTATGGAAACCAACCTTCACAAATTGAAAGAAGCAGCCAGATCCAAGTGTGCAGATCCAACCCTTTACAGACAGATGATTGGATCCTTGATGTATCTGGTTAACACCAGACCTGATATTTGCTATGCAGTGAATGTTCTCAGCCAGTTCATGTGTGACCCAAAGGAAATTCACTTAATGGCTGTAAAACATATTTTGAGATATCTTCAAGGCACTATTGGATTTGGTCTTCTTTACAAAAATGATCAACTAGATCTACATGGGTACTCTGATTCAGATTGGGTGGAAGTGTAACCGATCAAAAAAGCACATCAGGATGTTGCTTCACTTAGGATCGGCCATGATCTCCTGGATTTGCAGAAAACAATCTTCAGTACTGAGTTCAACAGAAGCCAATACATTGCAGCCTCAATGGGAGCAAGAGAAGCAGTTTGGCTTCGTAAATTGCTTGTGGGACTCTTTGGTGAGCCCTTGAATCCTACAATTATTCATTGTGATAATCAGAGTTGTATCAAACTCTCTGTAAATCCTGTCTTTCATGATAGATCTAAGCACATTGAGATCCCCTATCATTATGTAAGAGATATGGTGGAAAGGAAAGTAATTCAGTTGGAGTATATTAGTACAAATGATCAAACTGCAGACATTCTCACCAAGCCTCTCTCCCGAATCAAGGTGGAGCACTTCAGGAAGAAACTTGGTATGGTTGAAATGTAATTTGTTATTTATGTTTGAAATACAAATTGTTTATAAATTGTACTAATATATATAAAGATGTTTAATGTGTAAACTCTTTTGTCATGTGTGTGACTCCATGACCTTATGGGCCTACTCCCCCTGTGTACATTATTGAAAGGTGACGATCTTTCTAATAATGAACACCTGTATTTGACATTGTAAAGTGACGACTCTACAATGATAAACTATCATGATAGATATCATGTGACTTGATATCTATGGACATGTCATGATAGTATCTCTTGGACACTTTGATTGATATCATGGGACTTGATATCATTTGTAGATCATTGTGATCCTTAAGAGATAATCATGGTGGATATTTATATCCATGGATATGCCATGAACTATGGTAGACATCATGTGACTTGATGTCAGTGCACATACCATAATAAAGATATGTCATGTGACTTGACAATATTGAGAAATCATACCATGTCTTTGATATCACGTGTTCAGGTGATATCTCTACTTATTTGATTTGAAATATCTTCCCTAGCTAAGAGGGAGTGTTAAGAATATAGCTTCGATGTTAAGAATATAGCTTCGATCAGATATTTATATTTAATATTGATATCTGAAATTTCAAATAAGTCAGTTCGATATTTATCTATCTCCTTGCAAATAATAAATCGAACTATGCTGAGTTAATCACATTTGATGTATAGCTAATTCGTATTTGTTAAGTGATGATTTGGAGACCTGCGCCTTAAGAAACACGTCCCATGAGTGGACGTGTCTCCACTTTGTGGAGACACGTCCTCTCATGAGACGCGTCTCCTTAGAGGCGTGTCTCTCTTAAATATATATATCCTCATTCAATTGTTGGTAGCAATATATCGAAATCAATTAATCTATCTGCTTTACCTTCAGTCGAATGAAGTTCATGCGTCAACCTGAGATCTGTTCTTCTATCATTTGTGTTTCTGAAATTCAGTTTAGAAAACTCTTAGGTAATTTAGATTCTCTTCTTCTAAGATTTGATTACACATGTGCTCATTGTAATTTTTTGTATTTATGCTCATTCTGTCTTTGTTTAATTGATATTCAAATACAAGGAAGTAAATGAAATCATTAAGTGGGCTCAATATCTCCATTTTTTGAGCCATTTTGTGTATTTTTATTCTAGCAGGAGAATAAGTGACTTAACTTCAGGTGACACGTCGTTGAAATTCTTACAAGGCTTGAAGAAATTAACTCAACTGTAAGTAAAATAATCTGCACCTCAATGGAGAGTCAATTGTTTATTAAATAGCATTTTCTAACATATTATGTGTTGTGCAGAGTCCTGAGAAACAACAAGATTTCTGGAAAAGGAAGAGAGGATAATATGATAAAAAGTGTTTGTTTCCAACAACTGGGTAAGGACAAGATGAAGGTATTCCTTACATGTGGTGATCAAAGTATTAAAACCTTGATAAGGCCCACACTTCCCTATGATAACATAAATCGCTTCTACAGCATCACCAATTATATTAATTTGAAAGGAAAATTTTTAGGTAGGTAAAAAGATAAAATTTTTGATATATAACATTTTTTTTTTTTGCTCATATCTACAAATGATTTTTTTTTCTTTTTTTGTATATTAGTAACTTTCTGTGTTGACAGGCTGACTTGGCATTAATTTTCTTTACTAAATAATTAATGCTTCTGATGACATTGTTGGGTCCTGAAACCATTCCTCCAAAATCTTATAATATTATTTCACTTTCAAGGCTAGGGGTTATCATCATGAAAGTAAAACCAAGGTTCATCCACAGATTATGGAGGGTTAAAGGCCAATGAATGAGAGCGGATAAGCTCTCTTGCACTTTGGGGTTAGCTTAAACCTAGGAGGGTATTCCTTGAGGTGATCCTAAATGGGATTGAAGGTGCTAAAAGGTAAAACAATAAAATAGCTTTGTAGTTGTATCTAGGGAAGTTCAATCCCAAAAGGTGTCATTGAGTTAAAGACTAGCCAACTTCACATATACCTCTTATAGAGTTGATAATAACATCATCGCAAGCTATGCAAGATGATGATAAAAGGACACGATTTACAAATTATTTCTATTGGAAATGCTCACAAACAATAATTTCCCTGTTTTCAATCATGAATTGTAGACATATGAATATTAGCTTTAAACTATTAGTCAAAAATTTTGTTTGTTTAGAAGAAGTATTGAATTATTTGTTTCCTAAAACTGGTACTTATTCAAATGGATAATAGAGTCATCGTTTACAAGAGGGGATAAATAATGAATGAAAATGTAGAAGCATGATCTAAACATAAATGCATTAGAGAGTAGACATTAGACATAGAACATACTTAATCATCCAAAGTTATGATATGCAAATCCAAATGCAAGAAATAAATCGTCGTTGCAAGGTTTACAATGTTTTAAAAATGTAGTGACATTTATCAAATATTCTTTACATTCATGTTATCAATGTGACAAGAGAGAAACCATACAATTGTTACAGATTCCCTTGATGCCATACATACAACCTTGGAGACGTTATATCACAAAAATCCACAAAAGACGTTGATCTTCAGATGCTTTGGTACCCACTATACTCTTGAAAACTTGACATTCAATAGTTGGAACCCTAAAAAACGCTTGACACTCCAAAACTGGCAATGACCAACCCTTCAAATGAAATAGGAATTTCTACATATTGAAAATAGGAAAATGATCACTCAAAAAGCTTGTGAAAATCTGCAACAGCTCCAACAATTCAAATCAATCAACTGCATTGATGGAAGCTTACATTATAGTTAAAAAAAACAATGATAAATGCATCTGCAATAACTTCTGTGACATTAGATCTCCTTCATTCGGTCGAGCAGTACAGATTTGAAATGGCACAATTCAAATTTGGCCGTAATGGTGGACCTAGCAATTGTTGTAGTAGCTGAATGGATGCATTCAAAATCATGGCCATGAAAATGGCTCGTAGGGCATCAAAAATATTGGTTCTACCTTTACATTGGATGCCACTGTGGAGATAGATAATAATATATTTTACCAATAAGAGCGCTTCCCAAGTTAATAAATTGCCACGACTAGAAATCTTAAAAAGACAAACAATTAACATAGGCACACATTGTTGAATAAGACAATGGGATGGTAAAACCGTAAAACCATTGACCTTCAAGGGCATTAATTGTAGCACTTAAGTGATTACACTAAATAAACTAGTCAATGTGAGATTAGAAAAGCTACATCAAAGGGCCAAAACTCAAAGGGTTTATGGTTTTAGCAAAAGACATAGAAAAAAAACTTAAGGACCTCCCTAGAAAATTGAATGTTCTAAGAACTCCAACATACACCATCTGAGTTACCATCAATTAAGAATTGTGAAAGCTTCAAATAACTTAATTAAACCTCGTTAAAAATTTAAATGCACTGCTCATCCCATTTATCTAATTTTTAATTTGCCTTGTCTTTGTTGTCAGGACCAGCATCAAGAAGTCTGAAACAATGGAAAGGTTCATGTGATCAAGTTTGACCTCCTATTGATTGATTTTTCTGTTGCATTGACTAAAAGGACTTGTGTTTTGTGGATTTTCACAAAGGATTTCTGTTGTGTTCTTGGCATTGGAAAGTGACATGAAGTAAATGATTCTCAAAGTTCACATATTTGAACATTATTGATTTGTCTTTAACTAATTTAGACAAGCCTAGACAACTGCATTTCTTTACTTAATCTATTCAATATATCTAAGTTACCGGGTCCTTCATATTTGACTTGGGTACTTGTGTGGGTACGGTTCGGGTTTGTCCCTGGGTACGGTTAGGGTACGGCCTGGGTGCCTAGGTTCCCCTGGGCATACCCAATAGGAGCCCCATAGTCTAAGAGGAGAAAAACAACAGCAGTTACAAAATTCCTCTATGAAAGGAGTATGACACCATCAATTACTAAATATGATATTGTTTTCTAATGAATTCCAATACAAATTTGATATTGTCTTGGCAGACCGGGAACTTATAACTACTGTTTAAAAATATTTAGGGCTATTGTTTCCAATTGAACATGTGTAGATAGCATTGATTGATCCTCATGAATGCATCATTCCATCATTTACTGCTGATGAAGAGCTGTTGATTTTAGCATTCTTCTGTGATATACTCTGCCTTGCAACCTCTTGCACTTTGGTATACTTTTGTACTAATATTTATAGGTGATTTTCTTTAGTTTGAAAAGTCGAGTCCACTTGAATAGATTCCACCTCTCTTATTAATAGCTACTTTTGATTTGAAAAGACGTGATGATTTAAGTTGGATGGCTCTCTTCATATTAATAGCTGCACCTTCTTATTAAAATGTTGGTTGGCTGTTTGGATGGGCTTGCTGTCTACAAATAATACATTATCTTTCTACTATGGCCTCTTAGATAATTGCACACCCCTGCATATGTTGTTATGTATGAATTCCTTTACTTGGGTGTCTGTGCCTCTCTAAGGATTTCAGAACTTTGAATTGACTTTCAATCCCCATACAAAGGCGGACACCTCTCTATAGCACACCTCATATAGTTTACTCCCACGAATAGGCATGTCTCTATAATGCAATTTGGAACTTTAATCTTTGAATGATTTCCTTCATATCCACTCACACCCAAGAAAAAGCATTTCAAACATAGGTTTGTAATTTCTGAGTCTGTATAAGCACATGCTTGAATAAGGCATCTTGATAACATCTTGAATTTTCTATCCTATTACATAAGCACACATTTCACCGAGTAATTTTTAATTTTCCATCTTTGACATTTGCACCCCACAATGTATTTTTTGAAACTTGACTTTCACAATCTTGCATTTCCCTTCTCAGATGTGCATGCCTATCAATATAATTTAAGATTTTTATTTATTTATTTATTTATTTTTTCTGATTTCCATTAATCAAGTGTGCCATTCCAAACACATCCTAAACATTAAATTTCTACTTTGAGGCATGCAACCCTTCAATGAAGGTTCTCCTTACATAGGTGTGAACCTAAACAAATGCTTAGTCATTTTGAAATTTGAAATCCAACTAATATGTTGAGGTGAGTGCTTGTCAATATAATCTTGGACCCAACCTTATTCACACAGGTGTGCACCTGCATTTTTCAGCCTTTGATCTCCTTTAGTCAAGAGCACACTCAACAACTGAATTGTTGAATTTTCCTTTAGTAGGCATGCCCTAAAGCATTACAATACTCTTGCTTATTTTAGGATCATGTTCCCTTATCAAGAACACCCTTGTGAATGGTAGTATATTTCTTTAAAACTTCTTTATTAGGTGTGCACACCTCTTCATAGTGTTGCCTTTTTGAATTATAATACAACACCCTTTTGAAATGCACCCCTTTGTATGCAACTTAGATTTTGATTTGGAATTCAAATTTTCTCTTTCAGATGCTCACCCATACACACTCCACACTTTTGATTTTCACCACACTTATGTGCTTGCTCATTGAAATTCACTCATTGAACTGCTTTCCTATACATGACAATTCTCATGATGTTTTCAGGTTAAGTCCATTCCAAGCACACCCCTAAATATATAGAAAATGTTTTGATTCTTCCTTGATCAAGTACACCCTCAAACTAGTTTGTCTCCAAACTTTGGCTATAATTTTTTTTATTAGGTGCACCCTAAAAACATTGATTTCTATTTCGAAATTTCCTTTATTAGGCACACCCCTCACAATATATCTTCTATATTTACATTTGAAAATCAAATTCCTTTATTGAGGCGTGCACCTAACAATGTAAAATCAAGGATTTGATTTTGAAAACCTATTTCTTTATACAGGTGCACACTTGTCAATTGGAATCAATCCTTATGACAAGTCAATCTAATTATACCCATTTCTTTATATTTAAGTCCATTCCAAGCACACCCCTAAATATATAGAAAATGTTTTGATTTTGCTTTGATCAAGTACACCCTCAAAGTAGTTTGTCTCCAAACTTTGACTTTAGATTTCCTTTATCAAGTGCACCCTAAAACACATTTATTTCTATTTCAAAACTTCCTTTATCTGGCACACCCCTCACAATATATCTTCTATATTTAAATTTTAAAATCAAATACCCTTATTGAGGTGCCACTTAACAATGTAAATTCAAGGATTTTATTTTGAAAACTTATTTCTTTATATAGGTGCGCATTTGTCAATTGGAATCAATCCTTATGACAAGCCAATCTAATTCTACCTTATTAAGTGTGCAATTGACAATGCCATTTCAGTATTAGAGTTTTGAAGTTGTAATCTCTTCATAGTGTTGTGCCCTTGATCTCCCACATTAGCCATTTTTGCAGGGAAAAACTTTCTTCAGGTAAGGTGGTGCCATTTGGTGTGGCAATCCTTCAATTTTGTTGGGCATGGAACTAAGGATGACCATTGAAGGTTCTTTCTATGGTCCTTGCAATGATACAAAAGAAAGATGACAAAAACAACATAGAACAAATTAGACTTTCAACTTGATAATTGGCATCATACAAATTTTTTCTTATGGGTACAATACATGCAAAATAACTTAATGCAACATAATGACTAAGGATACTTTTGTGACACATGTTGATGGATTTACAAAAGATGTACTCGAGTATATGAGAAAAAATAGGCGGAAGACACCAAGGGTAGTGAAGGTGGTGACAAAGGATGGGCTATGGAGAGTCATACCAAATCCTGTCAGGCCACCGACAGTGGACAAAGAGGATATGACATGGTACGAGCAGTACGGCGGGCGATACGTCAATGGCAGTTTTAACAGCATAGGTCCCGCCCCGTTGGTAGACAAGCGGTTCGATGTAAAATTCATGGGTACGTGTTGCGAGGAAGTGTTATAAAAGGCCTTCGTACACTTATAAATGGCACTACGCCTCGGAGTTGAAAGTTCGGAAAGGTGAGGAAAGTAGATATCTGAAAAGAAAAAATGGCGAGAGAGATAATAGAAAAAAGAAAAATTGAGAGAGAAAAAAGAGACAACAGAGAAAGAGAGGAGAGAGAAAAAAGAGACAAGGAGGAGAGAGAAAAAAGACAAGGGAAAAAGAGACGAAGAGGAGAGAGAAAAAAGACACAAGGGAAAAAGAGACGAAGAGGAGAGAGAAAAAAGAAAGAAGAGAAAAAATAGACAATAGAGAAAGAGAGGAGAGAGAAAAAAGAGACAAAAGGAGAGGAAAAAATAAAAAATAAAAAAAAGTTAAAGTGTTGAAGGGAAGGGCATGAAATATTACAAGGCAAAGCATTTTGGTAAATTCATTCAAAAACCGTACGACCATATAAAGCGACTATATTAAGTTTGAACAAGAAGCAAATTAAACTTAATTGGAGATCGTATCGTACAACCAAGCTCATGCAGGAAAAGGCAAAAGGGTTTAAAAGGCCGTCCATACGAAGTCAGAACACATGCGTACAAAGCGTAGAATGTTATGAGGAAACCATACGAGGTAGAGGGGATAAAGTCGTACGATGGAGAATCAAGAAGGCTGTACGATATTATAAATTGGAAACAGGGCGAAGCAACCACAATCTAACAGCCACACAAAGAACTTGTGATTTGAAGGTTGTACGAAGTAAGGACAATGTCATGCAAAGTGAAGAAAGGAAGAGGGCCGTACGTAGCAAAGAGAAGGTCGTACGGAATTTTAAATTGAAGAAGGTTGTGCAAAATTCTGAAGTTCAAAAGTCTATACAACTTCAGGGGGTATGTCTTCAGAGGAATAAAAGATCTGTACAAATTGTGGGGGCTAGTGACGTGAAAAGGAAATCGGCCATACGATTGACTCGAGCAAAGAATACAAAGTGCAAAGTAATTGTACGAACCTTAAAAAGCAAGTCGACAAGTACATAACATGTAGTTAAAAATAAAAGCAATGTTGTACACCAAGCCCAAGCACAAGTACAAACGAAGAAGAATTCACCGAAAGACTGAGAGAGGTATGACCAGGAGGGATTAGAAGATAGTTATTGTAATCGTTAGCACTCAGTATTTAGTACAGACAACTCAAACCTGGAGGGCAAGTGTTGTGATCCCGAAGAACATTGGTGTTATCACGAGAATAAGTATCGCCAAGAGAAGAAGATGGCAGCCAGTTGCAATAGTAAAGGCAAGAAGCTGCAAATTATTTGGCCAAAAATTGCAAGAAGCACAACTATGGCAAGAGGAAGTGATGATGTAGTCACACCTGAGACCATCACATGGGAGAGTCTCAGTGGCATAGAGTGTTGCTCATGGTGGCGGTCGACGCCAAATTCACACATTCTCAAGAAGGCCCTGGAAAGAGTGCAGGTAGACAAGGTAGCATAGCTACCATTTTTTAATGTTAGAGAGTTTGAGCCCTATTTGCACCAGTTGATAACTGGCTATGACAGGCATGGCCACAAATCAGTAATCAATTTCAGAGGCTATGAAGTCACGATATGGTATGGCGCCCTAGAGTTTACGAGGGTTTTTGGGATTCCCTCTCGAGGAATTGCGCCTACAAAGCCGTTTGGAAAATTGACGAAGTAGAAGGATGCCCTGGTAGCAAGAGTCTGCAAGTCAAACTTGACACAGCAGGAGAGAGATAGCATTTGGGGTGTCAACAACAGGGGGTTGCGGAAGAGCTTCCTCAACAACATCGAGTGGAATTGCATGCTGGACTTGATTAAGAGCAAACTCATGGGTGTGAGCAAAGCATCCAACATTGCAGTTTGGATGATCAAGTTGATGATTGGACTGTCTTCTAGCGTTGTGTATAACTGGGTGTTTCGACTCTCAAAACACGAGGGAGTTCATGAGCCTTTGACACGAGGCCTTCTACATGATGCAACACGCCATAAGCTTGTTGCTGGACACAATTCAACAGGTGCTCACTAGTCACTAGGGGCGACTACAACTGTTGGGAGAGATTGAAGATAGATGGCCCATCATATTCTATTGGGCCAACCTCGGCATACAGAATACAAGAGATGAGTTGTAGTAGTTAGTACTGCTAGCCAAGAGGAGAGGACAAATAGACAATTCACCACCAAAGCAGAGTGGAGAGGAGGACGAAGAGGCCTTAGATGCTTGGCTTGGCAGGATGGGTGTACCAGCACACACCCCTCTGCCATCGTTAGGGACTACAAAGGAGCCGACACACATCTCCATCTAGGAGACCACATAGCGAGCACTCAGGAGAATGTCCAACCAGAACCAAGTGTGCAGCCACATCCAACCACCCAATCGATGAGTGCACACAAGAGTACACAGCAGTTGCTGCCAAGCACACAACCGCCATCGAGGACTCAGTCGAGCACACAACCAAGTGGGCAGCGAGAGGGTATTTTGTTTGGCCGGGTTGTACTTGTCTCACTATCACTGCCACAACATTACCATGTGGTAACACGACCGACCATGCAGACAACTTCATAGTTAGGCCGTGTAGCCCCTTCATCCTCACAACTGAGGTGATAAAGGACACAGTCGGGGGAGGCAGCCTCCAACGAGGATGAGTCGACAAGACCTGTACAAATGAAACCGCCAGACCCTCACGACCCTCTCAGCACCCTCCACAGGTACATCACTGAGCTTATCGCGATGGGCCGATTCATGCAGGAGGTTGGGGAGGTTGGCGAGCAACTCATTAATGGGCTAGATCCCTTGGTAGTGTAGGAGGCTGAGCACATTCTGGTGTTTATGCAATAAGGTGCAAAGGAGAGTTTTTTCAATGTTTCACATCGAGGGGTTGGCCGAGTGTAGAGACACTCGAGGTGATGGCTGCTTGGCAGCTAAGTCGACCAACGTCAGTAGGAAGGCATGGCATGATCTTGACAGTGCTCCATGGTATGGAGCAGTGCTATTGAGACATCTTACGGTGGTGCCAATTGGCACTCCTCATGGACGAGGCCACAAATACACGAGACATGGCTTTGGCATAGGCAGCCCAGAGTTGCACGAAGCTAGTAGAGTAGATCCAAAAGTCACAAGAGAAATTGGCTCAGGTCACTTCCATGGAGAAGGTGAGAGTTGCCACTTTGGAGGGGCAATTGGTAGAGCAGGCATGAATGTTGGCAACGAAGGATGAGGTGATGAGCGACGAGAGACAATTGGCTAAGAGGGAGACATGACTTGAGGAGGCACAACGTCTGGCAGGGGAGAGGGAGAGTCAGTTGACTGGAAAAGATAAAGACTTGGCGAGCATGAGGGAGGAATTGGTAGCAACACAAGCCAAACTTGCGAAGGCAGTGAACATGGTGAAATTAGCAAGAGAGTGACAGAAGGCAGCCAACTAGAAACTCCAGCGTCTCTAGCAGTAGTAGTCAACTACAACTCCATCCTCGTTTGTACATCCAGGAGTGCCCTCTCACCCTCCCTCCTCTTAATTCCCTTTTTGTACACCATTTTTTGATTTTCAGGCTTCTGGAAGACGATTACTTAGTGGGGGGATGATGTAGTTGATTGAAAGTGTACTTAGTCAGCCATGAGTAATAAATAAGATTTTAGTTAGTTTAATATTTCATCTACTTGTGTACGTACTTTTCATGTTGTCATGTTAGTAGGTTTGGGAATTAGTTCTTGTTGGAATAATTAGTGTAATGAAGGGACACAACGGTTATTCCTTCAACCACTGTTGGCGTGCTATATGTATTTGGAGTCATCTAGTCAGATGGTACTATTGCTATGATTATTCATGTCATGATTGTACCAGCATACATTCTATCAATAAAGACAAGTGTGATGATTTTGTGCATTATCTTCTAGTACGTTATGTTCTGTAAGTTATTCTCGTTTACTCTTTGTGTACGTTGGAGTTCATTCCTGTGAGTAAACATAGGCTGTGGTTAGCAACCGAGTTATCCCAATTCTTGATTGGTCAATTGTTCAGAATATATTTAAAGATTTTGATGCCCATTAGATTCCATTTCTTGGCGGAGTAACCCTGCAACAAGGCCAGAGGTTTATTGTTGTGGACCAAGTTCCACCAGATGGAATTGCAGGAGTGACAATTGATCTCGTTGCCTATTAAGACATTGTTAACTTTATAGGAAACTTTGGGTTTAACTGACTCTCATGCTTTCCAAAGACTCTTGAACATCGAGGAACTGGCCGGAGACATAGGATATTTATTCAAGAGAATATCATAAATAGGCAGTCCTTTCCATGCCTTGGCCTGTTTGGGGACAACAAGTTGAATGTTGTTTCTTACTAAAACTTTCCATGGTTCATTGCTTTCCATAGCCTTGGCAACTCATTTTGCTGCTAGTGCAATGCTATGCAGCCTTAGGTCCTTTAGCCCAAGCCCCCCATGAGCTTTGTCTAAGCAACACCATTCCCATTTCACGGTATGCTTTTTCCTTTTTCCTTTACCATCTTACCAAAGAAAACCCCTGATTTTTTTTTGTATTTCATTCACTTGATAACTACTAAAAAACCAAACTGAAGCAAAGTAAATGTTGTAGGAAGAGAAGATATTTTGACTGACCTAAAATCTGCTAGCCAAGGATAGGTACTACCTATTCCACCCCTCTATCTTATTCTCTATTTTGCTACTTATCCACAACCACATTTATTTTAAGTTAGGATTGACTACAAAAGGTATTCCCAGGTATCTTACTTGCTTGCTAGGTCCCCCCCATTGAAAGTCATAATTCCTTATCCATGTCGGAGGTGACTCATGCCATCCCAGAATCCTGGACTTGGAGATGAAGATTTTGGCACCAGAAGCTTGGAAAAAGAGGTCCAACTTGCCAATCAAAGTTTCCAAATTCTTTTCATCTAGTTCTGGAAAGATTATAGTGTCATTTGCAAATTGTATGTTAATTAACTCATTTTGGTCAGGGAGCCTGATGCCCTTTACTTGAGGAGAGTGGGACTAATCCCTAAGCAAGTAATGAAGGGAATTTGAGGCTATAACAAAAGGTGCTAGGGCAAGGGGACAACCTTGTCTGATTGATCTTTTCAGCTTGAATTCTTCTGAGATTGAACCATTTACATCCACCTGGGCAACTACATCTCTCAGGAGGGTGCCCACCATGTTACAAAACTTCGTAGGAAATCCAAAGGCCTCAAGTGTTTTCCTTAAGAAGGGCCATTCAACCCTATCATATGCTTTCTCAAAGTCTAACAATAACATTGTAGCATTCTTGTTAGAGCACCTGGCCCCTTCCATAGCCTCCCAACTTGTAATTAGGTTTTCCAGTATGTATCTTCCCTTAATGAAACCAATTTGGGTGTTGTTGATGAACTTGGGTAAAATATTAACCAGTCTTAGTGCCATCACCTTTGCTAATATTTTGTAGGACACATTCAAGAGGGTTATTGGTCTTCAATTTTTTATTAGGGTCTTGTCCCCCCCCCCCTTTTGACAAGAGCTTGATAAGTCCTTTGTTGATATTTCTCCCCAAAGAGCCTATGTTCAAAGCCTCACTATAGACCTGCAGTAGGTCATCACATACCCAGTCCAAGGCCTTTTGATTGCCTTCAACACCTTTCTTTGAGGTGAAGAGGCTCTTGAAGTATTTCTGGAATTGATGTAAAAATTCTTCTTGGGAGGTGACCAATCGGTCGTTGTCCCATATTTTCTGAATTTTCTCTTTGAACTTCTTTTCCCTGATATAATTGAAAAAGATCTTCAATCCTCTGTCCCCACAGTTCAACCAGTTCATTTTTTCCCTTACCTTTAGCCCTCAGATCTTATGATTTTGGATCCTCCTAAGCTTATCCTTAGTTAGGGTAAGCTTCTCTACCAACCTTTCATTTGTTGGGTTAGCTTGGATTTTGGACTCCATTGCTAGGAGGTAGTCTTGGAGTTCATTTTCCTCCCTCCTATGGTCTTTATCTTTCTTTTTTCCAATGGTTTGAAACATTTTTTTCCAGGCATCAACACTTTTATTCCACCTTTCTATAGCACTAGCATTTTTCAACATCCATCTGTTGATTTTTCTAATGGATGTGATGGTAGCTTTACAATAATTGTCTTTTAATAAGTGGGTGTTGAGGATGAATCCATCCTTCCTCTGCTTGGTATTATGAGGATTACCAAGATTCACATGTGTTGATCCTTGCTTTGATTGGATGGTGGTCAGACATGGTATAGGGATATACATAGACTCTGAGTC